>CAUYPK010039061.1:0-24104 GCA_963574355.1 Loris lydekkerianus | reverse complement strand
GTTCTCCTTATAGAAATCTTTCACATCCTTTGTTAGGTAAATTTTCAAATATTTCATCTTCTTTGGCACTACTATAAAAAGAATAGAGTCCTTGACTTTTTTTTCAGCTTGACTATTGTTTGTATATATAAAACTATTGATTTGTGAGTATTAATTTTGTATCTTGAGATTCTGCTGTATTCCTTGATCACTTCTAAGAGTTTTGTATTTGAGTCTCTGGGGTTTTCCGGGTATACATTCATATTGTCTACAAAGAGTAAGTTTGATCTCTTCTGACCCTATATGGATACCTTTAATTGCCTTCTTTTGCCTAATTGTGATGGCTAAGACTTCCATGACAATGTTAAAAAGTAGTGGAGACAGAGAACAACCTTGCCTGGTTCCTGATCTGAGTGGAAATGTTTTCAATTTTACTCCATTCAATACGATACTGTGGGTTTGCTGTAGATAGCCTCAATCGGTTTAAGAAATATCCTTTCTATACCTATTTTCTTACACCATTAATAAAAATTGACTCTCACTAAATAAAAGATTTAAACTTAAGACATGATATTATAAAATACTTGGAGAGAGTTCAGGGGAAATACTTGAGGAAATTGACCTGGGAGAATACTTTATGAGGAAGAACCCCTGGGCAAGTGAAGCAACATGAAAAATACATTACTGGGATCTGATCAAACTAAAAAGCTTCTACACAGCCAAGAACACAGTAAGTAAAGCAAGTAGAGCCCTCACAATGGAAGAAGATATTTGCAGGTTATATTTCTGACAAAGGTTTGATAACCAGAATCCACAGAGAACTCAAACTTATTAATAAGTAAAGAATAAGTGATCCCATTTTATTGTGGGCAAGAGACTTGAACAGAAGCTTCTCTGAAGAAGACAGGCACATGGCCTACAGACACATGAAAAAATGCTCATCATCTTTAATCATCAGAGAAATGCAAATCAAAACCACTTTGAGATATCATCTAACTCCTGTAAGAGTAGCCCACATAGCACAATCCCCAAACTACAGATGTTGGTACAGATGTGGAGAAGACGGAACACTTTTGCACTGCTGGTAGGAATGCAACCTAATACATTCCTTTTGGAAAGAAGTTTGGAGAACACTCAGGGATCTAAAAGTAGACCTGCCATTAGATCCTGCAATTTTGCTACTAACTGAAACATATACATCCAAAAGACAAAAAATCACTTTACAACAAAGATCTTTGCATCAGATTGTTTATTGCAGCTCAATCCATAATTGCCAAGTCATGGAAGAAGCCCAAGTGCCCATCAGCCCAGGACTGGATTATAAATTGTGGTGTATGAATACCATGGAATATTATGCACCCTGAAAAAAGATAGACTTTACTTCTTTTATGTTTACATGGATGAAACTGGAATATAGTCTTCTTAGTAAAGTATCTCAAGAATAGAAGAAAAGGTATCTAATGTACTCAGTAGTATTATGAAACCAATTTATAGTCACCCACACTTTCATATGAAAGATAAAACACAAATATAGCCCAGAATGAAGGAGGGAAGAGGAAGGGGAAGAGAAGGAAGGGGGGAGGTTTGATTGAGGGAGGGTAAATGGTGGGACCACACCTATGGTGCATATTGCAAGGGTACATGTCAAATCTATTAAGTGTAGAGTATAAATGTCTTAGCACAATAAGTAGGTGAGGTGAAGGCTACGTTAACCAGTCTGATGTAAGCATTCAAAAATGTATATAAAATCAGCATATTGTACCCCATAAATGCATTAATGTATACAATTATGATTTAATAAAAAAAGAAGTGTAAAAGTGAAAAGTCAACATTATCAACTATCAAACTTAGTAATTAAAAGAATTTGGACATTTCATACATAATAACCTAATCTATTATTATCAGACAAATAAATTTTAAAGCAAAAAAGGCTATGTAGTTAAAGAAGACACTACATAATGACCAAAGTTTTGATTCATGTTTTATTTGAACTTCCATATACTTAAAAATATATGCTCAATATAACCAATATAATATGTTGAGAGAAGAAAAAAATTAAGTTGACCATCACAATAGAATATTTTCACACAGTATTCAAAAATTGGTAGATCAAAGAGACAGAAAATCAGGGAGGATGTAGAAAATAAAAGCCACACAGTGACCGAATTTGTCCCGTGACTCTATTTCCACATCAGTGCATTCTTCTCTCTATGCACATACGGAAACCAAAGTTGATGATAGCAACTCCCCAAACACTTATCCTTAGTAACTAAAGACTAAATCTAGCAAAAGATATGATGACTTAATGAAGAAAATTATAAAATCATATTCAAAGAATTCAAAGAAATCTTAAATAAATGAAGTGATATAATGCCTTCAAAGAATTTATATCAGTGTTGCCAGAAAAAAAAAAAAAATCTATCTATAATTCAGTCAATTTCAATAAAATCTCTGGCAGGAATTTTACTGAATTTGTTGTGCTGACTCTAAAACTTGCATAAAACAACAAAGGACAAAAGTAACTAAAAGTAGAAGAAAAAAATGACCATCTATCAGCCATCAAAAGTTAGTTCTAAGAGTAGTTAAAAATGTAGTATTGTCTCATGCCTGCAGTCCCAAAACTTTAGGAGGTTGAGGAGGTTGAGCCCAGGAGTTAGAGGTTGCAGGGAGCCATGATCACACCACTGCACCCCAGTCTGGGCGACAGAATGAGACCTTGTTTCTAAAAAAAGTTTTTTAGTTAAAAAGAAAAAAGCAATGTGATATTTCTGTAGTGCTAAACCAGCTGAAATCTAGATGCTTGACTCATGGGGTGAGTATTATTATCAACAGACTATCCAGAATTTGTTAGCAAACAATTGGCTATTCATACAGAAAATAACTTTCCTTATATAACAATACATATAAGAATCAATTCTGATATAGATTGAAAATTTAAAGTGAAGGCAAAATTTGTAAGGTTAGAAGACAATATAAGTAATTTTAAAAACATGATGTGGTAGTAAATGTTTTCTTGAACATATTGCAAGAAGTACAAAACATAAAAAGATTTGTAAATTTGACTATGTTAAATTAAAAATTTCAGTCCATCAAAAGTGTAAAGTAAAGCCATAAACTCAGAGAGGATATTTGTGATACATATAGCCAACAAAAGATTAGAATCTGGACTACATTTACATACACACACATGCCCACATTAACATATATTTACATATGTGTATATATACATATGTACAGGTGATACATATGTTTATGCATAATCCTACAAATCAATAAAAAATATAAAACAGTTCAAAGAAAAATGATCCAGAGACTGTAATAGAATCTTTGCAAAGTAGGAAATAGGAATGGCCAACAAAATTTCAGGTAAGTAAAAATTTAAAATACTGCCAATATCTGGGGTTGGGGGATTCAGCCACTTTGGGAAAGCTTTTGGCAATGTCTAACAAGATGTAACTTATCTATACATTGTCATTCCATTTCTCAAAGACTTTACATGTGACCATCTGCCTGAGCAATGTGCTGTGTGCAGCAATAATCAACAGGTGCAGTTAAACATTCCCTTGTAGATGTGTGTGGGTGATGCCACTGAGATTTTAGGAGGCGATTCTGGGAGGGTGGGCTGACTGTGCTCTAGACAAACAGTATGAGCTGAAACACTTCAAAGTTCAGCAGATTCAGAGAGCTTGCCGGGAATAGACTTTGCAAGCAAGCCCAGGGAGGGCCCTGTCCCAGGAGATACGGAAAGGAGCAGCTGGTTGCTGCTAGACAGAGAAGTGGAAGGAATGCCCACAGCTGTGAAGCATGGTGACTAAGAGTCCCCAGTGTCGAGGACCAGACTGAAGAGGAAGCCAAGGGGTTCAGGGGAAGGAGATGAAGACTCGTGCCCAGAAAACCGGAGGTGGCTCAGGCGGTGAAAACCTACAAACACAGGGACACCAATGCCGGGATTCCAGCATCAAGATGAAAACAGGTGGCTATTGTGGTAGAAAGCTTTCATTGCCTAAGAGTAAAAATGACCTGAAGGAAATGCGAGGGAAAAATCATCCTTTCTTTAAATTTGGTTGATAAAATTGCTTGCTATATTATTCTCTATGCTCTGGGGAATATTTAAAATGCTTCCTTATGTAAAACATTTTACTTATTTTTATTCTCTGAAAAATAAAACTTTTCTAAACTTTTGCATTGAAAAAAATCACTGAACAGAAGAAGTTGCATACTTTTTAGGGTAAAGCCTGGGCCCTTGTTCTCCATTCTGCCTTGGCAGCCCTGCCCTGCCAATGGGTTTGGACTTGAACTGCTAAGCCAGTTTCAGCCAGCAGCTCCCAGCCTGTCTGAACCTTAGTTTCTAGAAGAAAATAAGGGAAATGGCTCAGCTGTTCTAATGATCATTAATAAGTACTGAAAAAGCTGGCGTGGGGATGTTTTCAATAGTCTCACACAAAATGGATCATGAATAAGTGAAAATGATGAAAACAAAAAATATTTTTTAGTATCCTGGTGTGGAGAATTGGAAGAATAACTTTTAAAAGACCCAAATTCCGTAAAGCAATCCATTGACCAATTGCCGTGTCCGAGAAGTTACACGTGAGGCTGCCACCTCCGGCTACAGTGGAAGCTCCCTGTGCCCCAGACCTGTAATCCTTCTCACAAGTGTCACGTGTTGGAGCAGCGATGCCCTGGTCACAGAGGCGACCCTGATTGAGGGCCACTCTGATCCCATCCTTTTGTTTCTGGAAACTGCTGCACCATATTGCCATGTTGCTGTTACAACCATCAGTCTGGGCCACTTAATGCTAAGTTTATCTCAGGAGGTGGTAAATTCTCTTTGGACAGTTAATGCATCTGGAAAAGCCATCAGCTCTCTTTGGGGTATTTTTCTCCACTAGCATTATAAAGTGAACCTGCCCTTGGCATCCTCAAATCCAAGAGAAAGAACTTGGCAATAAAAAAGAAAGTTAAATAGATAAGCTAATGGGATAAAAATAACATGAACCTTCTGCCATTTCTCCACTGAAAGAAGCCAAAAACTCACTAGATTTATTAACCAAGCTTTATATCCAAGCACAATGAGAGTTTCCCACTCCATTTTCTGCCCAGCTCTGGAGAAAAGGGCATGGGGAAGAAGAGGCCGTGAGACCAGCCCAGAGGTCTCCTCCTCACACGCCGCCTTCATGATCTTACAGATAAGACACACCGAATGTTCTTGAAAGAGATATCTTTGCTATGAATGCTGATGTTATTAGCTTTAATAATCAACACTTTAGTTTCGTGGTATTCTACTTCCAACCAGGATGTAGAAAAACGTCACTCCCACACGAATAATGAGAAAAAGCAGATAATCTACAAAACCCTAGTGTTTCTGAGTTCATCAGAGAGCTGTGCCCACAGGCGACCAAACACACTGAATTTCCAAAGGTAACATGCCCTCTGAGGAGAGATGAAACATACAAAATTATTTCTTTGACAGAGCTCAAAAGAAAGAGGTGTCCTTAAGAAAAGTGAGTGAGAAGAACACAGCTAACATTTTAACAAATACTTATGGCTAAATGGGGACAAAGGTGGTTATTTAGAATAACTGGACTGTAGCAGATTAGGAGTTCGTGAACTTTTTTTTAAAGGGCCAGGCAGCACATATTTTAGGATTTACAAGCCACGTAATCCGTGTTTCAATGACTCAACTCTGCTGTGGTAGCATCAAAGTCCTATCAGTAACACACAGGCAAATGAGTGTAGCCACGTTCTTGTAAATTTTATTTACAAAAACCAGTGTGAGCCCCATGGATACAGTTTGCTGATCCCTGACGGAGAGCTTCCCAGTGCCTTAGTGGAGTCCCACTGGGGAGAGCCCCATCCTCTCTGGCTGCCTGGACTGCAGCTCTAGTGTGGGTATTTTCCTCTTTTTAACAAAATACTACCTTGTTGGGCCAATCCCAGGAGACCGACCTCAGCTCGCCCTTCTAACTGAGGGGCCTTCTTAGTGGTGGCAGAGTAAAGCCTTCAGCAATCTGATGGAAATCAGGAAAGCTGAACCAAGTTTCCACTCCTTTAGAGTAAATACTGCCCCCCAGTTTACACTTACACTTAGTTCATGGGCCCCCCATGCAACATTATTCCTTAGTCTGTTCCAGCCACTGTGACAAAACTCCACGGGCTGAGGTCTTAACCAACAGGCCATTATTTCGCACAATTCTGGAAGCTGGAAGCCCAAGATCAAGACGCCAGCCTCTCTGGTGCCCCCAGGGGGCCTTTGTCTGTCCTCAGGAGAAGAGAGGGAGGCTGCTCTGGGCTTTTTTCCCTTTATTACAAAGACACTAATGGTGCCTTGGGAGCTCTACTCTCATGATCTTATCTGAACATCATCACCTCCCAAAATGCTCCACCTCCCTTCTGCACTGGGGGCTACAGCTTCAACATATGCATTTGGGAGGAACACAAAATCTCAGTCTGGAAAAATTCTAGCATCTGCCAGTTAAAGTGCACCCAGTCAGGGCCCCGTCAGGAAAACGGTGACACGGTGTGTGGGTGAGGGCCCTGAAGCACGATGGTGAGCACAGATTGTAATGTAATGACCCCCAGTCTTCAGAAAGGTGACTGCACCCGGGTGAAGGGAGCTCCTGAACATCTCAACAAGCAGGGGGAGCAGAGGCTGGCGGCAATGACACAGAGCTGTCAGAAGCAGTCCAGGGGCGTGCCCGTTAGACCACAAGGCACAGACTCCTGGCCACAGTCCCCCTTGCAGTGCCAGGATGCCATCCCAATCAGACTTGAGGTCAGAGGAAAAGCCCTCCATGTGCTCTGGAGAGCCAGGTCCCCCAGGGACTGGAGAGGCACCTCTGGATCAGTGTCGGGGGCCCTCACTTCTTTGCAGGTAGGTGCTAGTCTGCAGGCCCACTCCCAAGCATTTGGTGGCTACCCTGAGTCTGTGCTGGTCACCAGGGCCTGCAATGGAGAAGGCCTGTCTGTATCTGTGTGTCACCAAGACCTCCTCAAAGAGTGGCAGCCGCTGCCCCAGTTCTGCCTGCAGGCTCGGCACTGATTCCTCTTCTGCCCAGCCCTAACCCAGTGTGGTCATTCCATTACCACATTTCTAGTTTCACCAACTTGGCACAGAATAAACTATAATACCACGAAGTAATTTTTCCTGCAGAGCAAGTTATTCCCAGCCAATCTGTCCTGGGAACTCAGGATCAATTACTGTTATTATTTTTTAATTCCTTCATTAGGCAAAGGAGTTCTTCATCACACCTTTAGGGTCTTAAATTCTCTGAGGTTCCCAGGGGTGAGGGTTGGACACTTAGGACAGAGGACCTGCCTCGGATCCCCAGCATGGGAGTCCATGGGAGGAGGGTCCAAACTCAGGAAGCTGCAGCTTTCCAAAGGAGGTGACCATGCCCCGGGTAGCCAGAATAGATAGTAGGTGGCACGGGTCTAGCTGCCACTCTCTTCCCAATGGCCAGGTATGGGGATATGGGCTGACACATTTTCTCCATCTAGTTCCATTGGCACTCGCCCAGAGCCCTTTTCCAAAACACTCGTAGTCTCTGGGAACTGCAAAGGTGTTTCAGCTCCAGTGGTTCCCTGGAGTCTCATTTCCAGGGACACGAGACTGGTCCCATGAACACAGAGTCCCCAGCCCTCCCTGAAGGACCTGGGACAGTGTTTTCAGTCTCCCCCATAAACAGCTCCTTTGGGGAAACTGCAGTTCTAGTGTGGGTATTTTCCTCTTTTTAACAAAATACTACCTTGTTGGGCCAGTCTCAGGACCCCAACCTCAGCTCGCCCTTCTAACTGAGGGGCCCTCACTATGTCAATGCAGCCCTCAGTCCCTCCTGCCTTAGGGCACAGGGCCCACCCCACATGTGCACACTCAGTCTGCTGGGCCCTTCTCTGGCAGCCCAGGTGAGCACAGATGTCACCTGCTTTCTTCTGCAGCAAGGGTGGCATTGTCTATGGGTGTGGAAAGGAGGTGGTCTGGAGAAGCAGAGGTGTGCACCAGATGGGTGGGGTGCACAGGGACGGGGCAGACACAATGAGAGAGTGACAGAGCAAGGACGTCCGGAAACGGCCCTGGGAATGCTGGAAGGGCCGAGTGCGGAGCCCAGTCCCGTGCAGCAGAGCAGAGCAGCCCAGTCGCCCTCCCGGGAGGAGCACCCAGAGGAGGAGGCTCCTCCTGAAAGTGCTTTGGATCCTTGTCCATGCAGTTCAAGTCCGAGAGTCTGTTTGCAGGAAAGTTCTCTTAGTTAAAGTAATACTTTCTCCTTTCACAAATCTGCCTGGAGATACACAATGGCTCAAACACCAAAACATTTTATGTTTTGCTCATTTAACATTTTTACATGCTTCTGAGTAGGCAGGGGTGGAAGAGTTGAAGTGTTGAGACGCTTTACTCCATGAAATCGTCCCTGACTGGTTTGCCCTGGGCTCCCCTGCCTTCCACACATGAAGTCATCACTTCTTGCCCATCTGGCTAGACAACAGGAAAAGACCAGGAAGAAGTGGACGTGGGAATCTGTGTAGGCCGGGAGGCAGGGGCACACACGTTTCCACGCCTAGTGAGTGGTTTTCATCTCACAACAAAAAAGATAAGAAAATGCCATCTGTGAGCCAGGAAGCAGGGAGAAGGTGGACTTTTGGAATGCCAATGTTTGCCTCCAGAAAGTAGCAGGAAAGGCTGGGGCACAGGGACAAACAGCGAGTAAGGAATGTGGGAGGCCAAGATCTCAGAATGGAGCAGAGCAGAGTCAGCACAGAGCTCAGGAGACAGCTCTGCGCTGGACAGTGTGAGTGGTGGAAGAGCCATTGCTGATGACAATGGTGAGGAGGTTAAAGTCAGTGGCGGGGACGTCCTAGCCAGCACGCCTTATACATAGACCATTTGCAAGATGCTAAGCCCTTGATTTGGCCTGAGACCTGAAATAATCCTGTTGGCTGCAAACAATTGTTATTGTCATTTTACGGATAAGGAAAATGAGGCATAGAAAAATATTAATTAGCCAGATTAGCAAGATTAGTAGATTAAACCAGGAAGGTGGATACAATCAAGACCCAAGCTTCCAACCAGTAACCACACAACCCTTATGAGAGGGCAAAACTTCATTTAGAGAGAAAAAATGTAGCTAGATGTGCCATGACTGTGCATGGAGCAGGTGAATCCAGGCCAGAAACACAGGAGAGGGAGACCTAAAATAAAGAAGGAGTTTGTACTGTCATCCCCAGCTCTAGCCCATGGCCTCCTAGGTCCCTCCAGGACCCCTCCTTTCTTTATTTATAAATTTCCATTCCAATGCTGGAAAATATGGCTCTCATCATCCACCAGCCATCTTCTTAACTGTTCAAATGGGATATACATGAATAGTAGTGTCAGAGTTGTTAACCACTACCCCATGGGAAACAACTTTGCCAACTGTAGTATGGTGTTTATGGGCAATTTATCTCGACTCAGTCTTGCAGACCAGACCCTCAAAGCTGTTTACTTCAGCATCTTCCCCCACTTCCTACAGTGAGATTGTTTCACACGTTATGATTGAGAATAAAGCTGTTGCATATATTCGCCTGCAAGTTTTTTTGTGGACATGAATTTTTAACTTATTTGGGTAAATACCATGGAGCACAGTTGCTAAGTCTGGGTAGCATTTTAGGAAACTTCCCTACTATCTTCCTAAGGGGTCGTGCCATTTTACACACCCACCCCCCACGGGCAATGAATGAGTGTTCCTATTGCTCCACATCTTAACTGGCAATCAGCAATTAGTGTTCTAAATCTGAGCGTTCTAATATGTATACAGTGGCATCTTAAGGTTGTTTCAATTATATTTCCCCAATGATATATGATGTCGAGCATTTTTCATATGCACATTTACCATCTATATATCTACACTTCTTTGGTCAAGTTTCTTTTCAGGTCTTTTGCCCATATTTTCATTGAATTGTTTTCTTATTGTTGAGTTTTATGTATTCTTTATACATTTTGGATACAAGTCCTTTATTGGATAATATATACTTGGCATATATTTTCTCCCGGTCTGTGGCTTGGCTCTTAATTTTCTTAATGGTGTTTTTGTGAGAGCAGAGCAGTTTTAATTTTAATAAAATCCAAATTACTGACTTTGTAACTTCATGAATCCTACTTTTAATGTTGTACCTAAAATCTCATCACCAGATCAACGGTTACTTAGGTTCTCTTCTAGAGAAGATCTATTGCTTTTGGTAATTCAATATTAAATTGTACACAGTGCTTCTGTGTAAGCACCTCCCAGGGGATAGAAATTTTAGTGCAAGTTTGCAACCAATACTTATATATAAGGGTTATGGAGCCCTAAGGAAGTCTGAGCCCCCTCATGTAAGGTAACGTAGACTCAAAGCCACCATGGTATGCTGAAGAAATTACCCAAACACAGAACAAATTCCACAAAAGCAAGAACCCTACATCAGAGTGCCTAGGAACCAGATAAACTCTTCCAAGAACCCCCCACATCCTGATAACTTGCTCAGTCTTTTTTTTTTTTTTTTTGTATGAAGCATGGACAGCTGAGCCAATTTAATTTGAATCTCAAATGTCAAGGTGATGCTGTTGTCTAAGTTGTAGCAGCACACACATCTTTTTCTTATAGCTATAGTTAAAAAAAAAATAAAGAAGATCTTCAAGAAGACGTCTTGGAATTATTTCCCTTTATCTTGGTGAACTGGAAACCCTCATGAAGACACTGGCTGAGTGAGCTCAGAGCACTTTGCACTCCTGGGGGCAAATATCACATGTATCACCATTTACTCACCACCGCGTGGCATCTAATGGTTCCAAAGAATTTTTGTGAAGTGGCTGCTTCCTGAACCCATTGATTTCAAAGACATTGATCCCGTAGAGTGGACCTTCAGCAACAGAGGGAAAGGGAATCTGCTTTGGAAACATCTCACCAACTGCAGTTCTTCAGGAAGCACAGGATTTTCAATAGCAGTATTAATTTTATCTACTATAATTGTTAGGTCATTATTATCAGTGAGCTTCAGCTTCTTTGAAAAGATCAAATCATGATGTGTTTTAGTGGTCTCTTTAAATTAAGACTCTAATTCAGCTCTTTGCTCCTTATGGAGATAAGTTTTTCTTAATTCTTCTATGTATCAATGCACATGTGGCAACACAGTACTGGCCACGCATATGTTTACCCCTGGAGAATTTCTCCTGGAAAAACCGGGGTACTGTTTATGGGCAGGACAGGTTCAGACAGAGGAAGTGAGGCACCAATGAACACCAGCACCCCAGGTCTCCCTTCTAGAATGGGTAACTGTAGAAACAACAGCTTCTTTCCAGAGCCCTTACACAAAGTAATCTCACTCAAGTTATCTCATTTGGTCTTTGTGGTTGAAGCAGGGAAAGCAAATATGTTTCTGTTTTTAAAGATTAGAAAACACATACAAAAGGACTAATTGGCTTGACCACAGTCACACCGTTGGTGAATCACAGAACAAGTGCCCCCCGCCCCCCACCTAGATCTTTTCAAAACTATCCCTCTGCATGAAACAAACAGGAAAAATGTGAAGGGCTTGGAACAAGACATGCTGTTCACTACATATTTTTATAGTAAAATAATTTAACAGAATCTCCAAATACTCTCTTCAGACATTGATGTGTATTTTCTTGAAATGAAGCAATCATGATTTAGATTATGGCAAAACAATGGTAGGACATCACTTTTAAAAGTCAGAGTGAAAGGTCCAGAATTCTTGCATATGAGAAGAGTGTTTAGTAACCAAAGACACACAGCAGAATATTCTACAGAACAGCCATTCATGGCATCATAACAACACGTCATGCTTTA
This sequence comes from Loris lydekkerianus, assembly GCA_963574355.1. Classification (NCBI taxonomy): domain Eukaryota; kingdom Metazoa; phylum Chordata; class Mammalia; order Primates; family Lorisidae; genus Loris; species Loris lydekkerianus. Next base: position 12,309 of record CAUYPK010039061.1, on the reverse strand, counting down.
TTAGGTAAGAACTATTTTGACTCGCTTTTCATGTCTACATATATATGTTGATGGATTGAATGATTCATGATACCATTTTACTATTACACTACCCAAGTTTCACTTTATATTTTACACTACACAATTAATTTTGCCCATGTGCACCCTGTCTGAATAGACTGACATGGACTTGCTGTTTATCCTAATCACGCATGCAGAGGAAGTTGCAGACAGCAATGTCGTCACGCTGTGAGCTTACTGTTTAATATTTATAGGGTTCCAGAAATGATTAGGCACACAACACAATTCTCGCTTCTCTGGACATGTAAATTCAAGTGTTATGATAGATTCTGTAAGTCAAGATACCTGTTTTCAACTTACCGGTAGGTCAGCTCTGTAAATCTGCAAGCCATGCAGCTTAGCCCCAAGGTCATGGATTTTCTTCTCCTCCTGTACAATTAACTTTGCTTTGTGCTGTAGCTGCAAACTGTACTCATCACTCCAGCCAACCATCTGAGACATACTCTGCTGTCCTCAGGAGAAGGGCAGGATGGGTGAGGGCGTAGGCATGAATTGGTACAAATTTCATTTCAATACTAGAAGAGGAAATCAAAGCATGCACCCCACGGACAAGCCCATAGCTCGTGGACATCTAACCTTCCGTGGGTGGCTCCTGACTCTGCCTGTCCTGATTTCTGGATTCATGACAAGTATTTTGGCATTGAAACAAAATTTTTTTTATTTTCTGTTGGTATGAAACTCCACCTGGTTTCTGCCTGGATGACAAACAATTACCAAGGGCCTTTAAGAGAGGTTTGAGAAACATGAGCACGTCCTCCTGCCTTGCAAAGCTGCCTGTCCAGGGGGTCTGTGGGCACGTCCCTGATGAGGGCGACAGTGTGACCAGAGAAGGGAAGAGGGGACCCACTGGGTGGCTCAGAGACACTGAGGAAGATGCACCTGAAGGTGGTCCGCAGGAAGGGTTGAAGAGGTAAACGTTCATTTGCCTATCAAGGAAATGAAGTAAAAAGAGTTGGGGGAGGAGGAGGCAGGGAAGGACTCTGAATTTGAAACAGAGGGGTATGAATGACTTCAGAGAGCCTGGGCAGGCTGGCCATGAGGGAAACAGAATTAGGAAAGAGGCTGGAAAAAAGTGAGTTCTTATGAGATTTCTGTAAGCTAATAATTGAGCGACCATGGGCAGGGTAAATGTGGAAGGGGTGTGGGTTACAGAAATGAGAACTGCTACAGTTCAGGAGTCAAAGCCTGAAACAGATTCAGGAAGAAGCGCCATGGAAGACATTGTTATAGGTACTATTTTCCAATCACCTTGAGGTCTTCACAACTATACTCCAGACTTGTTCTTCTATGACACATGGAATAGATACATGTGTGTATCTGTGTGTATATGAGCGAGAAAGATAAAAGAAGTGGTGCAGGAGTGACGCAGAAAGATAAAGAGCCCTTCTCTCTCCTCCCAAGGAAGGGAGAATTTTACTATGATCGGGTCGGATTCCACCATATACACATATCTAGGAGTTTTATGAACAGGATTGTTATATTACAAATGCGGATCTTTCTTCCATTTCTTCTGTTTGTGTCTAGGTAGGTGAGTTCTCTGGAGCTTGCCTTACTATTTTCTGTCTCCCTCTTGGCTTCTACCCTCGTGTGTATAGAAGAAAGGAATTTCCCACCTCAGCTTTGAGCTTAAGTCAGATGCACCAGCTTAGTGCATGAGAATCTTACGTCAAATCATTGATTAGAGGTCCAGACACGCTTATATTTTCCTTCAGACCCTGAAGGAAAGGCAGGGTTGATTGAACCCAGGCAGAATCCATCTAATGAAGCCTTAACTCTCAGAGAATTCTCTCTGACACTTTCCTCCAGAGATCCACCTTCCTCATGCACTTCGAGATGGTGATGAAATAGCTGGAAAATCAGAATTAAACAACCTGAAAAAAATATGATGTGTAACAGTTGAGAAGGAGCAGATGTGGGAAGGTGAGAATTGAGGTGGGCTGGTGGTAAGAACAGATCACACGCCACCACGGAAATAGAGAGGAAAGAGCATGCCTACGTAGGGACCGTGATTAGCTCTGAGATTCCTCATTTCCAAGGGCAATTATCCAGGCCTGGGAAGGCATAGTAGGGAATGGGAATTGAGGGGCTAATAGGTGGAGGGCCACAGCCCTGGCCCAGACGTGTGTCCTACAAGACCTGAGGCAGCAGAGGACAAATGGCAGGGGACAGACAGCGTCAAGTGAGAATGATCCAGTCCAGAAGAACAGCATGAGCCCACTTGTGTTAGGAAAGAGGCAAGCCATGGAAGGGACCACATGACTTACCCAGATCCCAACAGACGCAAGTAGGTGAAAACGACTCTTTTTCTCAACGTACAGTGGCGAGAGTCAGAGGGGATTAACTACTGAGACCAATTTCTTGCAACACCATACACCCGACACTGCTGTGATGGCCCCTGACCAACACTGTGTGATTCAAATGCTGGTGCTGACCCATGGGATTCCTCCCGCGGTGCTTCACGCAGCTCCCCCAGGACTCACCCTTCTTCACCCCAGGTCCCCCAGTCTCTGATGGCCTCATAGTTTGAATTGTGAGGCTCTTCTCTCAGACTTAGGAACTAGATAATTGGATCCAAGCTCTCTTTCCAGGTGACTGATCAGTAGCAGATTAAGGTTGGAACTACACATGGCCCTTTTTTTTTTTATATTTCCACATGGGTCAGGCAAGCCAAAGTAGTCAGTCTGCAGAGCCAGAAAACTCAAGCAGACTCGCACAGTGAGCAGAGATGGAAAAGTTCTGATTCTGTTTGGTCTGCTCATTTTGCCCCAAGGTCTGGATGCTTTCCTCTGGATGTTTGTTTAAAGCAACAGAAATATGTTTCTGACACCTCCAACCTAAGGGTCCAAATTAATGGTAGAACAGGACACAGGCGCTGTGAGGGACAGAGTCTTTGAATTCTTCCCTTTGCTGCTCATCTGTCACACATTCCTAAGACTGATGTTTCTTATTGACTGTAAAGCTTATGAGGTCTGGGGGGAAATCTGAGTATACTACAAGACTTGGGATAAAAATTATTCTGTGAATCTTCTACTGTAATGAAACTAGTTTTGTGTATAACATGGAGAAATAATTTCATTGTCTTAAATTTGAATCTCATAATTTTAAGCGTAGATGGGGAAGGGAGTAATTAACATCCAAAATATTTAAGGAACTCCCAAATTCAGTAGCAAAATAAATAACCCAATTAAAAATTGGGCAAGGGACTTCAATAGACATTTCTCTAAGAAAAGACATAAAAGTGGCCAACTGATATATGAAAAAAATTCAATATCTCTAATTATAAGGAAAATGCAAATCAAAACCACAGTGAGACATGACCACACATGTTAGAACAGCTTTGCTCATCTGTCACACAGTCCTAAGACTGATGGAGACAAGAGCTACCAATTGTTGGCAAGGGTGTGGAGAAAAGGTTGTGTGATCCTCTGTACACCAGGTAGGAATGTAGGTTAGTGCAGCCATGAAGGGAAGCAACATGAAGGTTTCTCAAGAAACTGAAAACAGAATGGAATAATGACCCAGCAACCCCTCATCTGGAGGTGTATTCAAAAGAACCGAGACGGCCGCCTCACACCCTCCCACGTTCACTGCAGCATTATTTTTGATAGCTAAGATACAGAAAAAGCAAAGTGTCTGTGTGTACCTGAATGGGTAAAGAAACCATAGTATCAATATATATAGAAATATATTATATTATATATATATATATATAGGAATACATATATCTATATATATATAGGAATACATATATCTATATCTATATGAATATATATAGTATATATATATTCATATATATATATATATAGTATATATATTCAGTCTTTAAAAAGGAGGTGATTCTGCCATTGGTCGCAACATGAATAAATGTAAAGGACGTTTTTCCAAGTGAAATAATCCAGATGTAAAAGGAAAAACGCTGCATAATCTCACTTGTATATGGAATCTTAAGGACAAACAAACAAAATGAACGTACAGAAACAGAATAGAATGGTGGCTGGGGGTGGGGAGAAGGGGTGGCCAGGGACCCTGGGAAGCAGGTCCAAGGGTATAAAGTTCCATGGTGGCTGATTGAGTCTAGAGATGAGATGTCAGCGTAAGGACTGTGCTTAGTGACATTGCACTGCACCCTGGAAATTTGCCAAGAGAGTCGATTTTTAAGTACTTTTACCTTAAGTAAGGAAAAAAAAAAAAGAAAGCTAACCTCATGAGACGATGGATATGTTAATTTACTTAACGTAACAATCGCTTTACTGTGTACATCAAAACATCATTTTCTAAAGAGAAGAGTAATGGCGGGGTTTACTTGGAGGTGAGGTGAAAGTGAGAATCACGATATCAGCAAAACAACATCAACCCACTAATAAAAATTTCATTCTGTGCAGATCCAGTGTGCTTCATGTTTGCCCCAAACCTAGAGGTTTCAGGGGAAGTTACGCAGGAGAAGGACCATGCGGCCCGCTGGGGGACTCTGGATTCTAGCACTGCCCTCTCCTTAAATGCTCCTCCTAACGCCAGCTTCACCTCAGTGCAGAGCCCATGTCAAAGTGAATAAACACTTTCTTGATGATAGTTACATTTCATATGACCCAATTAAAAAAACCTCACCTATTTTAAATTATTACTTCCACAATTACTATTTCCAATAATTATCTTTCATGTACTATTGAAATCCATTCTTTCCCCTTTCTAACTTTGCCGCCATCCATTCAGAAACCACTGTTAATATTGATTTAGTACCAAATGTGATATTTAATGCCATTTGACCTTTTTATGTTTAAAATGTCCAGATATAAGGGAAAAAGTCACCACAGGACTTCAAATAAATCCTCCGGAAGATTTTCCTGTGTCCATGGAGGCAGAAAAAAGTTGCCCTATTGTTTTACAAACAATGAATCTTCTTTGGCCAATAAATAATGGAAAGGAAAATCTCAGAAAAGATTTTTCTAATTCTGTTGGCTTTGGGCTACCTACCCAGGATGGCTTCTTGTTTACAACATGTGCCCCACCCCCCATCTTCACTCAAAACACGAGCTTTTTGGCTTGTGGAATTCACCTGGCCCTGCATCTATGCTGTTTGTTGGCTGCTGTTATTTTAAACCCTGAATCTGTTTTGCGCTTTTTTACCATAAGGCTCTTAGGGTGTTATATAAACTGCTACTCCATGAATTCTCTTTTTATTCCACATAAGGTAAATGTTAGATCTTTACCCAAATTTACTGGTAGGCAAAGTGAAAACTCTAGCCTTTCAACAGAAGCTCAGAAACATTTTGGACTTGGCAATCGTATGAATCACGTCTCTAGTTTTTGTAAACTTGATATTTGTTTTAAGGTCAACTGTCCTTCATGCACATACTGGAAAAACCTTGTCCTGTATGCCCCAATAATACGCATGAGTCACCTCATACCCCCTTCATCATGCCCCCCTTCCTAGAAATGAGACTTCTTCCTGGCATGCTCTTTTCAAATATAGATAGATCTATCCAGGGTCCACATGCCAACCACCTCCTCTCGTACTCTGGGCCACTATCCACCTGCCCCAGTTGCCCCAGGTGTCAAACAACCAGTGACAGCCTATACATCTCAGAGCCCACTAAAATTACTCAGACTAGCTGCTTGAACCCAGCTTGTCCCATATAAGCCATTCTTTTCTCAGAAACCAGAAGAAGGACTCCTGCCTGTAATCTCCGCCCTGTTTCTGGTTCCTGAACAGCCCAGTTCCTCCGCACAGCTCTGCCTGGTGTCAAGGCCCCATCTTAGGAACTGTAAGTAATAAACTCTTTCTTCAATGACAATTGTTTTCTAACCTGTTGGTTTTATTATAACTTATTGGTTTTGTTAATACCTTGTATTTTAAAATAGAAACCTAATTGGAGACCAAGAGATCTCTCTTTGTCTCTACTTACCTCCTGCCTTTCTCTTTAGCCAGTTTTTTGCTTGATTTAATTTTATGATTTACCTATTAACCTGTTACTTTGTCTCTATAGAACATGGTACGGAGTACTATGGCAATTCCAAGATACAGGTGTACCCCAAAGCCAAGAAAATGAACATGAACTCTTTTCTAATCACACTTTTGTCCTTAGATTCTGAAACTTACTCAAGAAGTAAAAACATACCTATAAGCCTATTTGCAAGGCTAAAATAATTCTGTTTACTTTGAAATTCCATCTCTTCATTTGTTTGCATTTTATGTAAACTTTGCTAAGAGAAAACTGTTGTGGGCTAGTGGGGGGAAGTAAACATGTAAATGTTGTTGGCAAAATAGAATTTTTTTGCATTAGTATTTTTTTTAATCTATCTGTGATTTTGGGGGGGCAGTGCCCCCTATCAATGTAGATTTGAATATCACTCAATGATTTTGATGGAAATTATCTCTTCAAAGTCTAAGCTCTTTGAAAATGAGGTGGATGGTTTTTAAGGTCCTCTCCTGCATTAACTACAAACTTTGGTAGTCTTGTGATGACCAGATGATCACAGATTTTCTGTTGAAATTTAAATCAAATTATACAGAATATTGAATTTGCAATGGAATGAAAAAATGGCCTCCACAATGTAACTGCTGATCTTCTGAACATACATTATTTACTCTCTTTTTGTGATAGGTTTCCTAGGATATTCAAAGTTTTTTCATTTATAATTAATGTTTTCTGTTATAAGAAGAGGCATGTGCTCTTGCAATGAGCCACCTCCTCTAGCTATTAAGACCAAATTAACATAACTGTGAACATTCACAATAATTTTTTTAAAATAAAGGTAAATAATTGAGTTGAAGATTTTCACAAATCTCTCATGTTTTTACAAATGTCTTTCACTGTTCTTCACCAGCACTGTTTTGAGGAATCTAAATAACTTGACAAGCCTAGCAATACAAGCTTGTTCAATTTTACCTCGATAACTTTTGTCTTTCATATAAGCTTCACCAACTGCATCGTAACTGTCACACATATGGACCATGGGATGTACGTTGTAAGCCCCAGATGTCAGAGGAAAGGTAAATGTTTATTTAAAACTTGTTTTGGGGCTAAGAAAAAAGGGTGTGTGACCTCACTCTCCATGATGTTTCAGGATGAGACACCAACAGCCTTTGGTATTCACAGGCAAAATTTCTTATCAAGAGTTCAAGAGTTGGTTGTTACATTTTCAGAATTCTTGCAAGCCTATTATTTAAGAAGTTCTTATTAATAATTAAATTATATAAAATGAAATAAATTATATTAAAACATAAAAGCAATAAATACGCAAAATTAACATCCCAATTATTGCACTGTTTTATTACTATCCATGGTTTCCAGGTCACTGATGACCATGGTCTCTATGTGGTGGGTCCCACTGCATGTCACTGTGTTCAGGGAAGTCCTGTTAGTAGCTTGGCACCAGTTACTGGGGGAAAATTTACACTACAGAAATCAGCAAATGCTTCATATCAGGGCTTGATTTATTGTTTTGTTGATTGTGTAAACATAAGAAAGTGTTGAAAAACATCAATAATGCAGATTAAACTTAAAAGTATATCTTGTCTGTTAGCAGGACATTATGAACTGCTCAGAAATATTGAAGCAATGTTCTTCTAGTATTCAAAACTATTTTCCAGTTCAGAAAAGATTTCTCATTGATAAACTAGTGATGTTTCCCATACACCTTTTTTCACTTTCACCTTACTCATTAATGTAAATTAAAGTTTTAGCCAACACTCATGTCAGAGCTATATATACTTTCTATACCACCATATGTTGGCTACCAAAATAAGGTTATTTTCAAATACTAGTGGAAGAATTCTTTGAGATTCAACTTGCTATATGAAATCAACAGTAAAGAATATTATGTATTTTATTTGTGGATTATTATTTTCATCACTAAAGTGCATAATAAAACTTACACATTTACTGTATGTACATATATGTATATGTATATATAAGTATATAACTTCTTGGTTTTTTTATTTACTGATTGGGCAACCTTCACCAACACACTACCACCTGTAGTAACCTGTGACATTTATCTTGCAGGATGGACTCCACTGACCAGAAACTTTCCATATGACAATTGTCTTTTATATGCCAACATATTTAAGATCTCACTATTTTTTACAGGTCAAATGTATTCTAGGTGGTGAAATTTTGTGTGAGAATCTTTAGACATTTAACCAAGTTTATCCATACTTTGGAATCCCTGAGTTGACATCAAGCCTATTATGTCTCCCATTGGTGAGGCTAATGCCAGTTTTGTTTTGTTTTTCTTTTTGGCCAATGCCAGGTTTGAACCTACCACCTCCAGTATATGGGCCCAGCACCCTACTCCTTTGGTCACAGGCTCCACTCTACCAGCTCTTTTTTATTTCTCACCTCAGGATCTATAGCCACTTAAAATAATTTCCCCAATGAGCCTTCAAATTGTATTTTAGGCTTTCATCTTTGTTGTTTTATGAATTTAAAAATTCTATCTTTAATATATAATAATAAGTAAAACCCTCAATATATTTTATTTTCTTCAAGTATCTCAACTGGGATAAGTATTTCTCACTTCTTCTGAAACACACTTGGATAATAATTTAAACATGTTGAGGCAGTGACATAAATTTTAACAGCCCCCTCTCTCTCTTCCTGTGGTGTGGTCATGACAACATACTACGACCTTGCAACCCTGTAGGTGGACGGAAGACGGGCAGGAAGACACCATGACCCCCAACTGCTGCATGTTCCTGTGTTTACCCAAGAAAACAAAACTTAGTGGTCATGAGGTGGAAACAGAGTTGGTGCAGATGGAATGTACCTCTAGATGACTCGCCCTGCAACATTCTCAGTACACCCAGGGCTCTGCCCATCTTGAGAAGGAAGCCAAACTCTTTTCCAATTTTGAACTCATGCTTTCCGTTAACATCACTAACCTGTAGGAAATCACAGGAATAATACATGTGGGAAGACTTGTGATGCCCAGAATATTCCAGGAGAACTGAGTTCAGCACCATCAAAGCTGCACTGCCGTGGGGTGGAGGGATAACAGGGGATGCAGTGCCAGGGCTGGGGTCTCCTCATCTCAGCCCTACCCTTCCAGGACCCTCAAGAAGCTTTGTCTCTGGGGCAGCGCCTGTGGCTCAAAGGAGTAGGGCACCAGCCCCATGTACCGGAGGTGGCGGGTTCAGACTCAGCCCTGGCCAATAACTACCAAAAAAAAAAAAGAAGAAGAAGAAGAAGAAGAAGCAGCTTTGTCTCCGTGACAGGCTCACTGGGTAACTAGATCTGAAATCATTAAATGCAGATGGTACCAGAAGGTCAATCATGTACCTCCTCAATCTCTCCTGCTCGTTCATGTCCTCAGGGCTGTGAGGCATCCAGCCTTCCTGGTGTGTGGAGTGTGTGCTGTTGACATCTCCTGGCTACAGTTGCATAAGTTTCCGGGTATTTTTATTTTATCTTTTCTCATGTAGACAACTCACTGAACTGCAAGGAGAACGGCCATCATTCTGCTGAATGACCCTGTTGACATTTGCTATTTAAAGAGAACAAAGGCATCCTGAGAAACTGGACAGCACGGTGAGGAGGCCGCAGAGCACTACCATCTCCACAGATCAGCACCTCCACGCGCGGACAGCTCTTTGCTTTCTAGGATTTTGTATCCTGCAGAGGCAGATGCTAGTTGGTTCTCTGGTACTGAGCACACCACCCCAAAATACACACAGACACATATAAGGACTGTTTTCTTAATAAGTTTGCAGAGAAATATAAAATAAAAATCTACTGCTCAAAACAAATGGCACTATATCTTCCAGCATTTACTAGGCACAGACTAGGATCATAAAATAAATGTGTAAGTAGGGAGGGGGGAAATTATCCAAGAACACTCATTTATTTAAGCATTTCAGAGAGAAATTATCCATTTTATCCTACAATCAAAATCTATTACGTTAATAATTTATTACATAAATAATTTATTTATTACATGTCCCATATTGCTGGGAGTTTACAAGGAGAGATACAACAACCATCTTTCCAGAGACAGGTGCAGAGAAAAGTGATGGCCCAGACAGGAGACTGGATTTGGGGCTCTCTCTGCTTCCTTCAAAGTTCTTCTTAGACCCACAATCTGATGGTTTTTCACATCACCTCCTCTCTTAGCCCAAAGAGTGCAACAGGGTTAGCTTTTTTAGACTGTATCAGTGCTCTATCAGACATAAATAATACAGAAGTTACGGGGAGAGTTTTCCCTGAGTCTGCTTTGCAACTTTCAGTGTTCACTGTGAATGTTCTGGAATGCAGGATACAGTGTATTTCCAGTTGTGGCTGCCGGGTAGGGCTGATCACAGAGGACTTTCTCAGGAGAAGCCTCCGCCTTTGAGGAACGCTGCCTACAGGCTCCCACAGATTTCAACCTTCAGAGGCCAGAAACTGTACTCACATCAGGAGGAAAGATTTTTAATTAGGAGAATAAACTGCCTTTCCAAGTCAAACCATTTTCTTAGAAGCAGAATATGCCAGCAGAAACTCTTTTGCTCTTTTCTGCATTTGGAGTCAAGAGTTGAAGATTGATTTAATTTTTTTTTTTTTTTTTTTTTTTGGTCTTGCTTTATAAAGCATAGTATAGAAAAGGTTTTTGTTTTCAATTTGCAAAAGATCATTATTGATAAAATTGAATTTAGCCAAAATCTTAGGTTTTAAGAGTTTATCACAAATCCCCTCAAACTCTAAAGCAAATGTTTTTGGGTTACCAGATAAGGGAAAAACAAGAGCCATTCTGTTGCCACCACCCAGATGTTTTCCTGTCCTGCAAATGTGTAAACCCTACAACTGAAGATTGTCCATCTGCTCTAACAGCTGCCTGCTGCCTCTTCCCATCTGAAGATAACGGGAAGAGGTTTTAAGGCAGACTATTGTAAGCAGGTAGGGAACCCTCCCAGGTAAGAGAAAGGATGGGGGTTATACTGCTAATGGTGATGACAACAATAGGATGGTTTTAGGTAATAAAGGAGAGCAAAGCGTCCCTGGGGCAGACACCCGCTGGTCTAAACAGCATTGTCCATTAGGATAACCCAGGGGACAGGGCTCATTTAAAGTATGTGTGTGTGAGGGGGGCTTGTTTAGGACCTAAGACTTGGAATTGATGACTGCTTTAGTGACAGCTAACATTAACGTATCCGTCCTTTACAGATTAGTAACAACCCCCATCTCAATTTGATATGTGAGAATATTTGGAAAGAGAATTGAGCTCATTTGCCCACGTCTATCATAAGCAAATGGAGATGGACATTTAACTTGCATAACAGTAGCTTTGGGAACAGTGCAGAGAACAGTTGGTGTCCATTAAATACTCTACCATGAGCCCTTCCTGCTGTGGAATGGGAGCTGTCAGGGCTTTACGCAGCGGGAAACAGTGGGCTCTGCTCAGATCCCAGTGGTTCAACAGCACAGAACTGCCCACATCTGTACATAATGTCTGATCGATGCTAATAGTAGCTATTTTTTCAATTTACTGCTAAATTTTGTAAATGATTCCTAGAATCTTTGGAAAAGAAGCCAAGAAATTAGATATAGCCATTTTTCAAGTTGATTCCATCCAAAGATAGTTTGCTTCATAACCAGGCATGTTATTCCCTAACATTTGTTCTAAAAAAAAGAAAAAGAAAACAATGCCAACAAAAAGGAACTACAAACTGATTTAATCAACATGCCTCGTTTCATTACCACTGAACCCACAAAAGTTGAGAAAATGCTCTTGGGCAAATGTTCCACAGGTAACTAACAGCCTACGAGAGACAGAATGTGTTGCCCTCACCTGGACACCTGCTCAATGCACATCTGGTTCTAAAACTTGGGTCCCCTGGTCCCGAGCTCTTTTCAGGATGCACAGCAGTGGCCTCCCTGGACTAAGCTCAGATTGGCATGCCTTGATACAACACTGTTTGATGGGCTAAATCGAACCACACTGTGTGCCCTTAATATCTGATGAAGAAAAGAAATATAAAATGTGAAAGTAGGCAATACCTGTCGGTGACAAAGACAAATGAAACACTTTATTTATTTATTTATTTATTATTGTTAAATTATAGCTGTGTACATTAGTGCAATCGCCTGTATCCATTCTAAGACACACGATAGATGTGGCCCCACCCATCACCCTCCCTCCACCAAAACCTCCCCCCTCCCTTCCCCTTCCTTGGCCCTTTCCCCATAGTCTTGTGCTATAGTTGGGTTATAGCCTTCATGTGAAAGCTGTAATTTAGCTTCATAGTAGGGCTGAGTACATTGGATACTTTTC
>CAUYPK010039059.1:0-21489 GCA_963574355.1 Loris lydekkerianus | reverse complement strand
AAGGTTTATCTGTTTTATTGACCTTTTCAAAAAACCAACTTTTGGATTTATTGATCTGTTGTATAATTCTTTTGTTTTCAATTTCATTTAATTCTGCTCTGATTTTGGTTATTTCTTTTCTTCTGCTGGATTTGGGGTTGGGATATTCTTACTTCTCCAGTTGCTTGAGATGTCCCCTTAAGTTATTAACTTCCTGTCTTCCCGTTTTCTTGAGGAAGGCTTGCAGTGCTATAAATTTCCCTGTTAGGACTGCCTTTGCAGTATCCCTGAGGTTCTGGTAATTCGTGTCTTGATTGTTGTTTTGTTCCAAAAATTTGGTAATTTCCTTCTTAATGTTGTCTACAACCCATGTATCCTTCAGCATAAGGTTGTTTAGCTTCCACCTTTTTTGAACTTTCGTTCCTCTTCCTAAAAGTCTACAGAAGTCATCTTTCTATTTAGTACCTAATCTTGCCTATGGTAAAAACTCTTACCCTTACCTAAACTATTCCACACCTTCATCTGCTGTCTTGTCTCGGTAGAATGGTCCTTATGTGAATTCAGGCCTAGAGTTCTTATACCTGATTCTTATTCTGGTTTCTATCTTTGTTTTGCTCCCCTACCTTGATAATCCTATTGATTATTCTTCTCCTTTCTGTTATTACTTCAACCACTATCACTTTTCTTATCCAAATCACCATCAGTTTTCAATGTTGTGCATAATCTAAGTGAGGGTTGAAAATGAAGAGGGATTTCACTTGTAGGAATATTGCCATCACATGTGAAAATGCCTTTTTCCCTAAAGCTGACCTTTCTATTAGCAAACATTTCCCAGATTTTGCCAAGCTACTGAGCCCACATTTTATGATATCACTATGGGCAAAACATTTTCTGCCTATATAGAGAGGCATAACTTAGCACAACTTTAATTTCTTCATAGCTTTAATTTCTTCGGCTATGAATAAGACTTTCTGTTGACAGTAATTTTTTTTAAATTTAATTTAACATAGAGAATATTGACTTAAGCCACAAAAATTAATAAGACTTAACAGTCAATATTTGTGAGTTACATGGACAAAAGACCTTTGAAGCATTTTAATAAAACTATAGGATGGAACACCTGGTCATTCCATTTCATGCCTGAGTGCTAGAAAAATGGTGCATCTATGACACATTCATTGAGGCAAGTAAAAATATGTACAAAGAGTTTGAAATAGTCCCAGGATGTGTTGGAAGTTATTTAAGCTCTTCCATTTGAACTTTTTTTTAAAAACTACTTTTTTAGAAGTCAATTTTTCCATCTAAAAGGGATGAATAATAAAACCTACTCTAGATTGTTTATGAAAAATTAAATGCTATCAAATTTAATAAATAACTAGTATTTAACAGATACTTGATAAATGAGAATGATGATAATTTCTTCTGTGTCTCCTACAAGATCAGCACACCAAGTCACTGATTTTCTATCAAGGGATTTATGCAAATCTAGGCAGGTTTGGAGATAGAGTTGAGAAATCTGTAAAGAAAGAATATCAAATACCATGTTCATTTGCGTTCTCATAGACGTTAGGAGTTTACTATTTTGTAATGTTTATAATCCAAATTACTTGATTTTGACTACCAAAAGCATGAGAAATGAAACTGAGAGAATCTTATTTATCCAAACTTACACACTGAACAAGCATCACAAATAAAACTAGAACCAATATCAACCTCCAACATTCTATATGCATCATATCAAGATGATGTCCTGGTTATGGAGCTTTTTACCAGGCAAATACTTCCAAATTGTTCCAAAATTATAACTAATTTTCCCATTTTAAAAAGTGCACATTTTTTTTTACCATTTTGGCATCATTTTCTTGTTAATATTTAGGAGAAAAAATAAAAACTGTGGTGGAACTTCTCCCACACAAGTTAGTAAACCAGGACCTCACCCAGCGTCCTGTGAACGATCAAAGAGCCTATCCTAGTTTAGCTTTCACTTCCCTGTCCCACTCCTTGTGACTTTTGGAATTATTCCATGTTGTCAGATGTGAGCATCTTCTTCTCTTTCCTCTCTATCAGTCAGCCATTCCATCACCACAGTGTAGTTAGGAGTAGAATAATTTACACAAATTGGGGGATGATGATGGAATGCCACATAATGGTGGGTATGAATTATATGAATTCAATTATATGAATCAGATTAAGGAGCAGTACATAATATGAAATTTGTTATTAAAAATGGTTTCCCTTAAGTCTCCCAGTCACTTCTAGCAACATAAATTTCTCATTTATAAACTTCCCTCTCCCACAGTACTCTCAGGATTCCCTGTTTGTCAGGATTGTGGGTGCTCATTAGTGATTCACTAGAGTGGTACAATAGACTCTTTATAATTGTACTTCTCTTACTTTTGCTTTCTTTTCTCATCACTTTCTCATTTTATGCTATACTTTTCCTGGATTCTCTTTCTTACACACAAGCATGTTGAAATGGTTCAATAGTCTCATACTTATAAAAGTCCACATTTGAATAACATGAAACACTCTTGTTATCTGACCTGCAACAGGTCAAGTCATTCTCCTATCAAACTCTCATATATGCCTTTATATGTTTTTATATTGCTCTAATGTAAGTTTCCTCAAGTATATTATGTGTGAATGAACAATTTTATGAAAGATTATCATACTTTTTTTCAATGTGGAGAAGTGGAGGAGTAAGCTTCATAACTGACTCAGCCACATAGAGAGATTCTGACTGCCACTGAATAATTCATAAGAGCTACACTCAATACTTCCTTTGCTTTATGGTGGGTGTGTTAAACAGTGTTCTCAATAAATACAGAACAAATACAATATGTGTGTGTGTATTTGTGCGTGTGGATGTATTATAATAAATTGGCTCACACAATTATGGAGTTTGGCAATTCCCAATATCTGCTGGATTAAATGAGCAAGCTGTCAGTCTTGGAGAGCTAAAGCTATGTTCTAATCTGAGTCTGAACACCTATGAGCCAGGAAAGCCAAGGGTGAAGTTCAGTTCTGAACCAGGAATTACTAATGTCGAAGGTGACACTGAAGATAGGGAAGAAACTGATATCCCAGTTCAAAGGCAGTCATGCATGAAGAAATCGCTCTTTCTCAGCAGACAATCAAGGATTTTGTTCTATTTAGGCTTTCAACTGATTAGATGAGACCCACCTGCATTATGGAGAGAAATCTGATCTCTATTTTTTTTTTATTAAATCATAGCTGTGTACATTAATGCAATCATGGGGTACAATGTGCTGGTTTTATACACAATTTGAAATATTTTCCTCAAACTGGTTAACATAGCCTTCACAGCATTTTTTTAGTTATTGTGTTAAGACATTTATATTCTACACTTAGTAAATTTAACATGTACCCTTGTAAGATGCACTGTAGGTGTGGTCCCACCAATCACCCTACCTCCACCCATCCTCTCCTGTATCCTCCCTCCCCCGTCCCCTTTCCACTCTCCTTGGTCTATAATTGGGTTATAGCTTTCATATGAAAGCTATAAATAGGTTTCATACTAGGGCTGAGTACATTGGATACTTTTTCTTCCAATCTTGAGATACTTTGCTAAGAAGAATATGTTCCAGCTCCATCCATGTAAACATGAAAGAGGTAAAGTCTCCATCCTTCTTTAAGGCTCCATAATATTCCATAGTGTACATATACCACAATTTATTAATCCATTCATGGGTTGATGGCCACTTGGGCTTCTTCTATGATTTAGCAATTATGAATCGGGCTGCAATAAACATTCTGGTACAAATATCTTTGTTATAATGTGATTTTTTGCCTTCTGGATATACACCTAGTAGAGGAATTGTAGGATTGAATGGCAGGTCTATTTTTAGATCCCGAAGTGAGCTCCAAACATCTTTCCAAAAGGAACGTATTAGTTTGCATTCCCACCAGCAGTGTAGAAGTGTTCCCCTTTCTACACATCCACGCCAACATCTCTGGTTTGAGAATTTTGTGATGTGGGCTAATCTTACTGGAGTTAGATGATATCTCAAAGTAGTTTTGATTTACATTTCTCTGATTATTAAGGATGATGAGCAGAGAAGAGAAACTTCTCTGAAGAAGACAGGCACACGGCCTACAGACATATGAGAAATTTGATTTCTTAGTGTACCACCACTTGCTTGTGCTATATTTAAAAATGATACTCTGATTGCTAGTTAACTTTCCAGGTAACTAACCACTAGAAAACTAAAATCTTTCAAGGAACCCAAGCATTATTGTTCCTGAAGAAGAGAAACCTTGAATAATTTTTTCTCCCATTTTAATGTTTCCTTGTTTCAAAGTACTTTAGAACATGCAAAAAGAAAATCCTAGGTGATAAAGTCCAACAAACATATTTGAGTTGTAGTAAGTTAATTAATGTTTTGACTTGGGAGTTCTGAATTAATGGGCAGTTACCAAAAATATCATTTTGCTTCATTGTCTGTAATGCCCTTTCAGGTGCTTGTATGATTTGTTCTTCCAATGTGCTAACATAACTCTTATAAAAGCCTTTGGAAACAACAGAAAATTATTCAGCCTGGATATGAGGACGTTGTAAATAATGTTGCCACATTGAAGGGAACCAACACTAATTTACTGCATTTAGCTTCCTGCAGTTTATTTTCCCGAAAAATAAATTGAGGATCCAGTTTTAAAACCTTCCTGTTCAAATGAAAGCCTTTCTGAAAAATTAATGAATATCAGAAATAAAATCGTATGAATGTTTTAGGTTTGCAAAGTGAGTATTCAAAATGCTTCAGTATGCTTCCTAGAATTAATGGTATTAAAATTCTGGTCCTAGCTAATTACCAGCTGTCTAATTCACATACCTGTTCAGACTTAATGAATATTTATTCAATGAAACTTTAATCAGTATTTGATAGTAGAACTTGAAGACTTCCTGAATGGTTGATAGTAGTGCTGCTGAGTTTCTACCAGTATTAGTATGAAACACTGTTATAAAGCTTGAGTTATGACAATAGGCAACAGGAGCAAAATGTTTATTTGAAAATTGAACCCCAGTCCAGACTTGACTATTTCTAACATAGCAGTAGATAGCACACTCTTCCATTAAAAGGCCTCAGACATTAGAACCAGGTGCCGGGCCCATATACAGAGAGTGATGGATTTGAACCTGGCCCCAGAAAAACTGCAACAAAAATATATCCAGGCATTATGGTGGGCGCCTGTAGTCCCAGCTACTCGGGAGGCTGAGGCAAGAGAATTGCCTAAGCCCAAGAGCTGGATGTAGCTGTGAGCTGTGATGCCACAGCACTCTACCGAGGGTGACAAAGTAAGACTCTCTCTTAAAAAAAAAAAAAAAAAGAACCAGGGACTTAGCAAGAGAAAGTCTAAATCATGAAGATAAAGAAAAGTTATCATTTTACTGAATCTAAGGCAGAGAAGTAAAGTATTTATTAATTCAATGATATAGACCTGAATGCCAATTTTAAGCAGTTGCAATTGCCAGATTTAGTACAATTTGCAAATAGAAATACAAACACCAATGTTGAGAACTTATCACAGCTGATGGGCCAAGAATTGCTGGCTCTTGGCCCCCATCCGAGATCCAGCACACATCGGAAGGGGAAAACATTAGACCAGGAAAAAAAACGATTGGGCCAAACACATGTTCACGTCTAACAACTACAACCACAACCAAACTATAGATTTTTATAGACATTGCATGTGCGTGCCCTATATCACGGTACAAACAGTCACTTATATTTTTACCCAGTTAAGTAGAATTTAGGAAATTTGACTACTGTAAGGAGGGGATTTAAGATCTACACAATTATGGTTATTCTGAAGTAAATTCTCTGTTGTAAAGGTCAAATTGCTTTTTGATATGATTTTCCTAGCCCTGACCCTGATTAGACAGCAGCTGAATGGAATTGAGTCTCTTGTGTGCACAGGTGGGTGGGGCAGATGTTGGGGTTGAAGGGACGATGTGCTCCCTGACATAGGACATGTACCCAATAAATGGTAGCTATAGGAGGCATGTAAGGCACTTTGCATTTATTTCAAACATGTGATCTGTAAACTTGTCAAATTGTATGATCTACAGATCTATGCTCTATCTCCAAGTCTGTTTCTTCTAATTTACAATTTTGAAGCCATAAGTATTGGCACATTTAAAAATTTAATTTTAGGATATTTTATTGAAAGCCGCCTCCAATTTTTTTATTGTATAAAAAAAGGCATGCATGCACAGACACACGTACAAGTATTCATTAGAAGAGAACTGAACCAATTCAACTCTGTGAAAAATTTTGAGTGAAAAAATACAAAATACAATCTCATAGATCCCATAAGGTGACTAGAGAGAAAGAAAAGAAATAGATAGTGTTGATGAAAAAGGAATAGAAGTAATAAATCTTGAAAGGCTTGCTGAAAATTGTGGAAAACTGACTCAAACCAAGTAAGGTTTTCAGCAGTTACATCAACAAAGCCCCTTTAAGCTGAAGAAAAAATTACAAATCCGTACACATTCATGATGGGAATGACCTCGGAGGTCACTCAGCCCCTTCTTTAGTTATTGAAAATTGTACTCTATTCTGCTTTACAATTTATTTTGTCCTCTTTCATGACGCATCATGTCAGATAGTATAAACAGACAGAGGATAAAATTGTCTTCAAAGAGCACAACCAGCCACACACCAGGACTCAGCCCCACCAGGGCTGGCTGTGTGAAAATTCCACATGAATTGTTGACAAATCACTGGTGGGCTTCAGAAAAGTTACCGGGATGTAATTCCTCAGAGATGTCCAGTTGTCTTTATAGATAAGAACTACCTTTGTAGCCATGACTGCAAAAATCTTTGGATATGAATATTCATTAAGCAAGTGAAAACTTTACTTTTAGAAAAACACGTGGAGCGAGAGAGATGCATGCCTACCTCCTGCATTTCTTTCCTTCTTCCCTAACTTTAGTACTACTTTAAAAAAGAAAAGTTTTTGTATCTTTCTAGGCAAGATTGGGCCTCAGGAAATGTCCTCTAATGACAATTATTTGTCAGTATTGGGAAAATGACTTTTCCATGGCGTGATTTTGCTCCTCCATTTGTGTGAGATCTTTTTTGATCCCTGGAGTGAGTTGTTTGCTTTATCCTGCGGACAGCACAGTGTGAGGGATGGAGCAGTATGGATCGGACAGCCAGCTCCTGTTTCAGCTCCCTTACCTATTTCAGTAGTGAGTTATGTAGCGTTACTAGCTCTTAGTCTCCCCTTTGTACTCCATGAAAATATAAAATAATACTATATCAGTTAGAAATATAATTAACAACCACCCCAATCACTGACTTAAACAAATAGGGGGCAATTTGCTCATTAAAAATCCCAAAGCATTGCATTGCAGTTGTTGATTCAACCTCTTTTAGATGCAAGCAGAAATAGAAAACATTTTTGTGTTTCTACACTATCATTCTTCCTATGCTGGATTTTATCCCAGTGTTTGTTATTTCAGAGACACAAGATGACTTCTGCCACTTCACATTTAATGTTTTAGTGTTTGTGGTAAGACACAGGAGGAAATATGATGATGGGTTTGTCCGTTTATATTTACCTTTTTTTAATTTGTATTAATCAGATACGTGACCTTGAATGTTTATTGAAGTATAATTCACATTTACAAAGATGTAAAAATCAACCCAAGTGTCCACTGCTATGTGAATGGATTAATAAGATGTGGTAAATGTATATTATGGTGCACTACCAGTCTTTTTTTTTTTTTTTTTAGGGGTCCAAAGCAAAGTATTTATTTTTATTTTTTATTTTTCAAAAGACTATAGTACAGTTGTTGTGAAATCTTTCAAAGAGAAGCCTATTATAGAGATTAAGAATAGCTTTCCTTTTATTCTCCTGATATTATTCTGTCACCTTGTTAGCAAATACTCTGTATTTATCTAAAGACAGTCTTTATGTGCATGTTTATTAGGAAAGCAGAAGTTTTGTCAGATTGTTCCTACCACCCAGAAATTTCTTTCTTAGAATGAAGACACGTTGTCAGCTCCTGTTAAGGAAGGCTCAAATTTCCCAGAATATGACTGTCTTTATTAGTTGCAACCAATCATGATCCATCACCAGACTGGACTGAAAGGTTCTGAACCAAGGAAGAAAGATAATTCCAGGGTGTGAAACAAAGGAGAACGGAATCCCCGTTCTGTAGAAATATGTGATCTTTATTTCCACCTGGATATAGGTGGGATAAAATCAAGGAAGGAATCCCCACGTGGGTTATAGTGATTTAAAAGGTCATTTAAAAGGGTCAGGGAGGGCAGCAATTGGCATTCCTATTTCTAGGGAGGGAGATAAGCCTGACTCTTCCTGGGTGGGCCATGAACCTGACCCTGTTTTGGTGGGGCAAGTTTACTTGGAGAGGTACACTTGATTCCATCATGGACATACAGAATGAAAGGACACGTGTACAAGTTAATGCTGCTGTAGGTCATTTGCTTATGGACTTTGAACACTTGGTGTAAGGACTCAATGAGAATGTACATAAATAATATTCTAAAATAAATGCTAAATAAATGTTAGTCTCATAATATTACTGAGTTGTATACCTACCTCATTCTTGCACATACACATAAAGGTATTAATTGCTAACTGAGGGAAGAATTCATACATAATTCAACCACATGTGCTACACACTATCTAAAATGGTGAACCCGCAAGTCATATATTGGGCATTAGGGCATTTGCACTTAGCCTTTAACTTCTGTGGTTATAACTGTATTACTCTTACGTTTTCCAAATGAAAACACTCAAAATGGACTTTAAGCTTTGTGAAACTCAGGATTACAGTTCTTTTTCAAATTGACTTCCAGGTTATAAATCTTCAGGTATTATTTGAACAAAAATATTAAGTAGGAGGACATTCATTTGGTAAGATCAATTGTAAAGGATCCGTGGCATAACTAAATTTTAAAAAAATCTTTAAATACACATAACCTTTTGTTTCTTGCTTTGCTCAAAATGCACTGGACTGTCTGTTCCCTACTTCCAATATTATCTTTACATGACCTTTCTGAGATATTTCAAGGAAAAAATAATAACCCTTAATCCAGCACAGAAGGAAAGTAGTGAACTAAAATTAACAGTCACTTTTCATATCTTCAGGACTTTTCATATCTTCAGGACTTTTCCTATTTCCACCACTATTATAAAATATTTTATCAAAGGAGAAGTCCCAGGAGCAAGAAGCGAACAAAACCATAACTTCTTTGTGAAATCAAAATAAAACTATAAAAGTTGTGTGAGAATTGAAAATAAATGATAAGCAAAACAAAATACATCAAAAGAATTGTAGGAAAATATGACAGTATGACCATTTTCTTTTTTTTTTTTTTTCCTTTTTATTCTTTTTTAGTATGAGCATTTTCTAAAGTTCATTCCACGGAAAGTAATTGAGATGTAATTCCTGGTACATTACAAATGTACTCTTTTCAATTAACTCTGGAAAAAGTTGGCTGGGACAAAATTACAAAGATTGTTTTGTTTCCCTTCAGTTCCTATACTTCCTAGAAACTTTAACACTTTCATACATTGTGAGTTTTCGAGGGGAAAAACTGGTATATAGTGTTTCCCAAGCTTACTCTGTCAAAGAATCATTGTACTGACAAATATCATGCAAGAACAGCACTTAGAGAAACACATTTTAAAGAACACGGACCAAGAAACTCCTTTCAGAAATACTGCAGCTCACACTATTGAACACAAAGCTGAACCTACACCTACAGCTCTAAGCAAAAGGGAAGCTTCCAGATAAAAGGGACTTTAAATCTAGTCATGTGGATTCAGAATGTGAAAAAAGCATCTGGTACCAGAGCAGACCATCTGATCCTAGAGAGAAAACGCAGCCCCTGTGGTTTGAACAGATTGCTTTCCTAGAGGACAGAAATCACCAGAGATAATAAATACTGCGAAATAACTAAATGTTATTTAAAGCCCTAAAGTAAGGAATTAGCCTTCAAATATATAGCAGAACATAAGGGACGAGCCTTTATTAGGCATGCAGATGAAGAAAAGGATGGAACTAGAATTATTTGTTCAGAGCAGGGAAAACCTACTCTATGTTTTTGTTACTGTCATTTTAACTTATACTATTGGTAAAGCATGGTTTATATGTGTCAGAACACAAAACATTGATTCAAACATTCTCATACATTATTTGACCATTTTCACACAGTTGAAGCCTAAAAACCCTCTAGAAACTTCCATAATGTATGGATGGTGGACTGTGTTCATCTTGTCTGGTTATTAAGCAAAAGGGAAGCTTTTGAAGTTTTGAAATAAAAATAATTCATAATCCTCCTACAAAATTTTATTTGCATCCATATGCAATACAGCAATCTCCACAATTTCTCATTTAAAATTATGGTGGATAATCGTATGCAAATGCATGGATGATTTTCAAATTTCTGTTTCTGTAATCCCTGAAATTCACCAGCATAGAAACTTCCTGGTGTCTGGAATCTTTGCTATCCTCATGAGTGTAGAGCAGCACACAGCAAATAGCTGTTCAATGCATTTTTGTTCAATAAATAAATTTTCAATTATGTGCTTAATAACAAGTAAACTCATGAACACACACACGAATACAAACTAAGACATTTTTTGCCCCTAAAGGTGCTTATTTTCTAGGTTTCTAAATATGCCCATCTACATATGTGCATAATGTGGACTTATTAAGCCCACATTAAATATTGTTGCATACAATTGTTTAGTAGTCTGAGAAACTCTCAAACAGGGGTTACGAAAAAAAATTTAGTTACAAAAAAATCCTTCATTCTGTTCCAGACATCTATTTGTCTGCTTTTGTGCCAGTACCATGCTGTTTTGATCACTATATATTGAACATCATCTGCTCAACGTGAGACTGAACTTCCTAAGTAGCACTTTATTAGGACAGATGAGAAGTTACATATACTTGCCTTCTAGTCACTGAAAGAGCCACTTTTCAGGACCCCTGGCTTTCATTATTGTCTGGAATACAATAGCAATATCATAAAGAAAACCTAAAAATATTGAGAAGAACTTATTTTTTCACAGATATTTTTCCCTGTTTGACTATATTTATCTTAATACTATTTTTTTCTGTTGTTTACATTCTTATATGGGCAAAAATTAGGAAACATCAAAAGAATTATGGAAATATGGATACTCTGTCATCTGTATTAATTTTTCTATTTCCACAGAAAGCCCGTGTATTGCTCTTAATATTCCCTTGAAACATAAATGTAAAATAAATTTTCCAGGAAGATTCACCAAGAAAGGAGAACAATAAAACAAAAGCAGAATATTTGTGACCACCATTTTGAAAACATTTGATCAGGGAAACTTAAATGTAAATCTGGTGCCAGAGTGGCAAAATGGAATGAATATCAGGAATGTCATGTCCTTTATAGTTTTGAAGAAAAGGTCAGACCTATTTGATCAGTTATTTTTAGAAAAATAATTTTATAAAAGTGTTTTTCCTTTTCTTTAATTTGGCTTACAAGAACTAAAGAATATTTTGCTTTTATTCTTGACTGTGAATTTTCGAAGGAGTTGTTTATCAGAATGCCACTTTGAACAGTATTTGAAGAAAAGTTTGAAAGTATATTAATTATAGAGTACTATGGCTGCCTCTAAATTTCCAAGTAAGTAAGCATTGCGTCACTGATTTGGGGTGGCATTTTTTCCTTCTGGAATACTTTTAAAAATGCAAATGTATGAACAGAAAATTCTCACTTCAAAGGGAAATAGAACTTTTTTGAAAGACAGCCTTTGAATGCAATCTTATTCAAAAAGAAGGCTATTTAGAGAAAATGGAATCCAAAAATGTCAACATCTGTATTCTTCTTGAGAATTTGCTTTCTTTTGACAATAACACTGATAAGCTTAGAGTACTTTTAAATACAAACACACTTTACTTTATTTAGTTATATAAAATACTATAGAAATTTTATTGTTTCCACACCTTTATATTTTTATTAAAAATAAACACATATCAGATATGGGCAATTGTTTAAACTCACATATTGTGTATTGGAAGACTAAATTTCATTTTAAAAAACAAATCATAAAATGTACATATGTGTGCATGTATGTGTGTTTCCAAAGTATCTACTCAAACCTGAAAGAATTATTTTATTGCTACAATTTTGATCAATTTTAAAAGTTGGAATATAATAGAAAAAATGTTCTAACATTGTATAATTTATTTTACTTTTCTATTTTTATATAAGATTATTATAAACACCTTTGATTTAAAAGAAAATAGTATTTCTCATGGGTAACACAAAAGATATTGACTATGTTTAATAATAGTTTAAATAAAAGGATTGTGGATAATAGTACTTGCATTTCTACAAACTAGGAAAAGATAAATGCCACCATTACTGTTAGTTAAATAAGGATGATACAGAAATTGCAAAGGGGATGTTGGTCTTCCTGGGATTTCTGGTAGCTGTTTTTAATAATACATGCAGTTTTGCTTCAGGGGTTTATACCAATAAGGAGAAATGAGACAAAATGGTCACGTAAGCCCTCCCCCAAAAGTGCATGTATTATTTAAAACATTTTTTGTTTTGTAATTTTGTCCACAATTCTCATAAACAGTTTTATCATTTATTCCAGAACAATATAATCACAAGTTAAGATACAGTTTCTAGATTTGCCCTTAATGATGCTATTTTGACTAAAATATCTTTGGTCTATAGAATTCATTTTCTACCAAAAAAATTTTTTTATCTTATCTTCTCAACTAAAATTTGCCCTCCCATTGAATAAGCACTGCAGATAGCCATTTAACCTAAATGTTCACATTGAGTAATTCACAATGCAGGTGCCATATACTTCTCCAATTTTCCTGACAAATCTTTGGTTTTACAATTAAAATGTATACTCTTTATTCAACATCAAACTTATAAGAGTAAAATGACCTGTTAGAAATTAATTCTATGATGTTCCACTTACAACTAAATCAAGGGAAAAAAATTCGAATGTAATGATAACTGTGGTTTATCTTTGAGAAGATCTTAAAATTATACTCAAAGAAAGGAAAATAGTCGGTTTTCTGCTGTGGTTTTTAAAAACATGTTGACATGGTACATTTATTTTTTACTTTATTTGGCCTTCTTGCTTCTAACATGATGATCTATGAGGCATGAGTGAAATGATTCATAAGTCTGTACAGTTTTGATAATTCAAACAGAATAATTTATAATGATGAGATCTCAGGATAATGTAATAAAGGTGATAAAGAAGGGTTTAAGCTTAAGAATGGTTTTCTTTTCTTATAACAACATACTCGTGCATGTATCAATAAATATTAAGATCTGAAAAATGTACACTTTGCTCTCTGATTCTCTCCATGTTGAGAATCAGGTGATGGTTAGGAGAGGCCAAACTAGAAAAAGCAAAGGTGAAATAGCAGGATATGGAAAACAAGATCCAAATGACAAAAAGTTATTAGGATTTGGTTAACAGTAAGCAAAGGGGATCGTGAACCCAAAGAAGGATCTGAAATGCGGAAATCAGGCTAGCATGAACAACAAATACTTCAGCCAGTCGCGGTCTTTGTGGTGTAATTGATTAGAGCGTTTAGCTGTTAACCTAAATAATTCAGGCAGACAACAGCAATAAAAAAATTCTTGTTTAGGTATTTTGGAAGCAGTTGTAAAGCAGTAAGTTTATTGGCAGGAGACTTAGGCACTGGGGAACTTGTATTACAGGCAGTAAACCCAATGATTGGGAGTACCAAAGTAGGGTTTATGAACTGAAACATCAAAGTTAAGAAGACAAGAAGATTCATGAGTTCTGTTATGCCCTACCCCATCCCAATTTAGCCACTAGCCCTACTCACACATGCATGCACATGCACAACAGCCTCTGTAGTAATATGGAGTCTGAAGTATGGCAGATCTTGAAAAGTGTGAGATGATAAAACGTAAGAATCATAGACTGTCAAAATTATTAGGTATTCTTTTCCTCCAGATAGAGAATGAGAGACTCAGAAAGTTACACAATTTTTTAATGTCTCTGAGGCTATTTTGCCCCCTAAAACAAAACTTTTGATAATAAATTTTATTAAAAAATTTATAAAAAAAATTTATAAATAAAATTTATAAAAATTCCATCAATATGGAATAACAAGTTAAATCTCCTAATTATGAAGTACTTACAATTTGCAGCTTCTCCTTTTGTAAAACCAGCCCTAATTTTCCTACCAAGAAGTGCTGTAGGCTCCTAATATATGTCCAGGAATCCTGAAAAATCATTTTTATTACCATTTATTTACTTTTCAGTTGCACCACATTTTGGGAGGAAGAATTTTCTAGGAGAAGTAAGGTTTGTCTCACCTCAGGAGTGTTACAGCAGGCAGAATAATGACTAGAGAAATATAAAGTTGCATACTAAGTGAACTCCCTCTGCTAAAGAAGCATTAGTGAATATGATGAGAACATATATGTCATTATATAGAATAAATTTTAAAGGTCATTTATGATTAGTAGAATCATAATAGTTAAATCTGTGTACCATAACTCAGTCTATTTTGTGTGAAGTATAAAGCTAATCTGTACTATATTAACCCAAAATCCAGAAAATCTCTAATTAATTATGATTTTTGGTTATTGTGATTTTGAAGACATATTTGTATTACCACATTCTCATTCTCACTCTCTGGTGTTAGAAGTCACTCCTAGATCAACCTGTAATGTAACTGTCATTGTAGTCTTCTCAAACAGAATGCAACCAATAATGGTAAATTTATGTTCAGTCATTTTTATCCAGAGACCCAAAGAGCTTTTCAATGGAAAAAAATGGGGGGATGGTGTTCATGACAATATGATAAGGTATTTTGGCATCCCTGGAGTGTAACTTTGTCTGATATACAAGTGTCAGAACAACACATCTTTATGGTGTGTGCTAATGGAAGGAACATGATGAATGCCCTTGAGCAGTGTAAGGAGAAGCAGCAGCAGAGCCTAGGGATAGATGGTGCTGATTTATTACTTTGAAATGTCAAAGGGCAAGTGTTTTCTGCATGTTGAGTTAGAGGTAATGCAGAGGTAATGTTTGAGATTATTGTATTGGTTTAGATATTTTAATGCTGGATTTGAATCAAAATCATCTCATCTCTTAAGCAGGCTTATTGACAAATGAGATGGCTGGATTTGAAAAGGCTTGACATCTTTTGGGATATGCTCAGGAAAACAATGTACTGGCTCTATGGCTCATGAATATATTTGAAATGAATACACACACTTTCTTGTTGTCTTCATTTTCTGTGACAATTAGAGTGTGATTCCAAGTGACATAACAAAAATTCATTATAACCAAAAGTGGTTACTACACTGTGGTTTGACAATGAGATTGAATATAAAAGAAAATATCATGGATAGAACATCCACAAACCACAAACATTCTCTTGGCTTTTGCTTTACTGATCAGCTTTGTGATATATGGGTTTGGTTTCAAAGAAACAACAAGAAGGGTTTTTTTGATCTCTTCATTATTTTAATGTCACTTGTGATAACCAACGTTTTCAATTGTTTGAGAGATTGTTTAGCCATGTTAGGTTTTCGAGACTTCCAGATTTAAATGAGTTCATGTAAATTACTTGCTGATTTAATTTAACATAGAAAGGAACTCTTAATTTTTTATCATCTGTGTGGTAGTATCTGCAAAGGGCACAAGATTCTGTATCGTACTATATTTGATCCCGTTTTAAATCAAGCTTCTTCACTGTCAAACTCTGAATTGATAAGTACACCAGTGGAGATGTGTTTAATTTCATAAACTGTATGGCTGTGCATTTAATAACTTTTTATTTTTTACACCATTTATTGAGATATTTTCATTGATGTTTACAGTTTTCAGAAACAGGTAGCAAGGAAGACATCATCTACTGCATGAAAATATCACATTGAGAAGGAAACTGATGTGCTGTTTTCAGGTTCTCCTCTTGTCTCATTTCTCTGACTAAAATTTTTCACCTACAAAAAGAAGGTAATCATTTACACTTATTGTATGCATATAAATATTATTTGGAATGTTTGCAAAGATATTTGATCTTGGAATAAAATGATGTCTTTATAAATAAGTGGTTAGCTAATATACTTTGATATATAATACATTTGTATAGCACTTTAAAATTCTGACACAATTTAAAAAATATTTTATGGACTGTTATATGGAACAATCCTATAAAAGTATCATTGGCTTCATTTTTTGATACATAAGGTAACTGAGCTTCAAAGGAAATAAGTAATTGGTCATTCAACTAGAAAGTGAGGAAAGCTGGCTAAGAACATGGTTCTTCTAAGATGAGTGTTCATTATCCCCTACAATGTTACTTCATTTTGTGCAAAATAGATATGTGTATGATCATCATACATTGTTTTGATGGGTAAAGACCAGAATGTTTATTGCAACCCAAATCATAATTACTAAGTCATGGAAGAAGCCCAAGCACTCATCGACCCACAAATGGATTAATAATTGTGGTATATGTACACCATGGAATACTATGCAGAATTTAAAAAATGGAGACTTTACCTCTTTCATGTTTACATAGATAGAGCTGGAACATATTCTTCTTAGCAAAGTATCTCAAGAATGGAAGAAAAAGTATCCAATGTTCTCAGCCCTACTATGAAACCAGGTTATAGCTTTTATATGACAGCTATAACCAAATTATAGCCTAAGAATATGGGGAAAGGGGAGAGAGAGGAAGAGGGAGGGTAGGGGAGGGAGGAGGATGGCTTAAGGGAGGGTAATCAGTGGGACCATACCTATGGTGCATCTTACAAGTGTACATGTGAAATTTACTAAATGTAGAATATAAATGTCTTAACACAATAACTAAGAAAATGCCGTGAAGGCTATGTTAATCATTTTGATGAAAATATTTCAAATTGTACATAAAACCAGCACATTGTACCCCATGATTGCATTAAGGTACACAGCTATGATTTAATCTAAAAAAAAATACCCAGAAAAAAAAAGATATGTATCTAGCCTGCTATTCAGAGAGAAAAAATAATGAACACAATATAAGCTGTTCAGACAATGAAGGTACTCAATAAATGCTTGCTGAATTTAAAAATTAATTAATTAACCTAAAGGACATTTCTGCTATCTTGAAGTGTAAATGGGAGACACGTGAGAACAGCATTCCCTAACCTTTTGGGCAGCAGGGACTGGTTTCATGGAAGATTTCCATGTAGTGGAGTTCAGGTTAAGGAATGGTTTAGGGATTATTCAAGCACATTACATCTTTACCTCAGATCTTCAGGCATTAGATTCTCATAAAGAGTGTACAATTTAGATACTTCACATGCATGATTTACAGTAGAGTTTACACTCCTATCAGAATCTAATGCCACTGCTTATCTGACAGGTGGCAGAGCTTGAAGGAAGAGCTCAAATAATGAAGAGAGCAAAGGGGAGTGGCTGTAAATACAGATGAAGCTTCACTCACCCACCACTTGCTTCCTCCTGTGTTGCAAGGTTGCCTTGCTACCTGTTTCTGAAAACTGTAAACATCAATGAAAATATCTCAATAAATAGTGTAAAAAATAAAAAGTTATTAAATGCAGCCATACAGTTTATGAAATAGTCAACAAATTGGTACCAGTCCACAGTACAGGGATTGGGGACTGCAAAATGAGAACATGTGTTGAACATTTACTAAATGCTAAACCCTGTAAGGCACTTCACATATATTCCCAGATCATCTAGCTACTTTGAAGCAATTCTAGTTCATTTTAAAGGTCAAAAATGTTTTAAATGATATGATAATGTAATAAAAAAAGGAAAGGAAAAGAACAACATAATCTATCTTTAAACTGAGTTCACAAAACAAACAAGTAAATAAATCAGAAACATATAGGATTCAATACCAAACCATAGAAAGATGGGGTGTGGGGAAGCAAAAGAGCTGACCACTCAGCAGCCTAACTAGTAGGGGGGCAAAAAATCAAATATCAAAGAAGCTGCCTTAGGTTCCTTCATATGCTGTTGACTGACTAACTAATACAGGGGAATTTGTCAATACAACTAATAGGTAATCCATATTTACCCTTCAGCAATTTGATAAGGACTAATTAGGGCATTAGACTGTAAAAAATAATATTAAAAGAGGTAGAAGAATGTCATACCCTGGGAATTTCTAAAGATGTGGTACTTTTCCATCTGGCTTTATAATTCCACAGCAGTGTTTCTAACATTTTCTGTAACTAACTACCATAAGAATTCTTGTTATCTTCCTATCATGATTACCCTGTGCCATTCCTCTAAACCTCTCCTACATTGCCCTATATAGGCCTTTTCATCATCTAATGCAATACTAACAAATCCTGCCAGACTTCATCTCCTTTTTAAAATACACTACAAATTTAACACGTCTTTTATTAACATTAGTTGTCCTTATTTAACCACAAATATAGGAGACAGAATATATGCATGTTTGCTTATTATAGGCATCCTCACCAAAGAAAGCACAAAATATTGACCACAATAGGTTAAAAAATTAAAAAATTAATTAATTGTACCTTCTTAGACAAATTTATTCTCAAAGTTAATGATTTACTTAATTAAAATCATTTTCACTCAATTGAGTGGATATCTAGTACATTTAATAAGCATAGATTTTCTAGTGAGAAATGAAACCTTCAAAAAGAAAAGAAAAAGATTTACAATTTCATATGACTGTAAAATAGTTCATGTTCATTGTAGAAAATTAGGAAAATAATACAATGTATGAAAATTAGTATAAATCTGTCAGTAATTTCACCCCTCTGAAACAAATATTATTGGTGGTGGAGGTGGAGTAAGATGGCTGGATAGAAAACTCCAGTGATGTCTCTCTGCATGAGCATAAAGTCAACAACTATCCACATAATAATGCACCTTTAGAAGAAGCAAAAACAATGTGAGCAATCATACTACTTGATTTAACATTATATCAGGGGAAAAGGCACTGAAGAGGGCAGAAGAGTCTAATATTGCCTATGCTACCCCTCCCCCCATGTCCCAGTGTGTCACCAGCACTCCTGGTGGAGATAGAATCTGTGCCAGTTGAGGAAGAGTGAAGTAATTGTGGGAATTTACTTTGAATCCTAAGGCTGCTCTGGCATAGGGCAACACACCAAAGAGCGGAATTCTGTCAGTGCTCATGGAGGGAGAATTTAGACAAGCCCTCCCAGAAAGAAATTCTTTGCCCTAAAACTGAAACTTCAACTAGCCAACCACCAGTGGACAAAAATCAGCCTGAGGCATACACTAAATTTATAAGACAGTCAGGCCATGAAGGCTGCAGCCCTTGAAAAGTCTTTTGGCTGTGCTGCCTTAAAGCCACTGATCTTGGTGTGTATGTGACCCAGTTAAATGCTAGCAGTAGCAACTGAGCCAGTGCCTGTGTCATCCCTCCCCCAACTCCAGGAAGTGGGGCTTAGGAAGAGTCTTGGTCCATTTGGGGAAAAGAAAGTCAAAAGATAAAAGGACTTTATTTTGCAACATGGATACCAGCTCAGACACAGTAAAATAAGATACTAAGTAGATTTCTGAACCCCCTGAGTTTAAACATGGTTCCTAGAAGGCATTTCTGGACTTGCTCATCCAGAAGGAAACATGCTGCCCTAAAGGGAAGAAACCAGTCCTGGCAGAATTCACCAACCAATGACTAAAAATCCCTTGGACTGTGAATAAACACCACAGGTAGCCAGGCAACAGTCACCACAGCCTTTGGGTAAGACTGGACTGACTTCAGATATGACCTGGCACTGATGGCCATGAGGAAGTGACCATATCACTCTCTCCCAAATCTAGCAGCCAAGCACAAAGAGTGAGATAACAGAGGGTGAGAAACTTTGCCTTGTAATCTAAGTAATTCTCCTATACCTTACCCAAGCTACTAAGGTGATACCACCAGTACTCTATGAGAGTCATAACATTACTGAGCTTGGAAAACCACAACTACTGATATGGTTGTATGACCAGAAACTTAGACCACAACACTCAATTCCATATGAGTATCTGGAAACATTTCTTAAGAAGGTGGGTTAAAACAAGCCCAGACTGTGAAGATTAAAATAAATACCTAACTCTTCAATGTCCAGATATTAATGAACACCCAGAAGCATAAAGAACATCAAAGAAGACAGGACCTCACCAAACCAACTAAGTAAGGTATCAGTGACCATTCCCAGAGTGATGAAGATAGCTGAACTTCCTGAGGAAAAAAATTCAAAATAGCCATCCTGAAGAAGTCCTATGAACTTCGAGATAATACAGAGAAGGAATTCAGAGAAATTTACAAAAAGATTGAAATAACAAAAAAAGAAGACATTTTAGAGCTTAAGAATTCAGCTGACACACTGAGAAATGTATCAGGGTCTCTCAACAGAAGAATTGATTAAGTAGAAGAAGGAAGTAGTGAGCTTGAAGACGGAAAAGAAAAAAAAGAATAAATGAAAAGGAAGCATGTCTATAAGATCTAGAATATAGCCTCAAAAGAGAAGGCCAATTATTTAAAAGGAGGTAGAAAGAGAAATTGCAGTAGAAAGTTTATTCAAAGAAACATTGTAATAACAGAGAACTTTCTAAAACTAGAGAAATATAACAATATTCAGGTTCAAAAAGGTCATAGAACACCAAGCAGATTTAACTCAAACAAGACTACCTCAAGGCATTTAAAAATCAAGCTCCCAAAAGTCACAGATATGAAAAGTTCCTATGAGAAGGAAAAAATAAAAAATAAAATAATGACATATAAAGAACTCTAATACATATGGCAGCAGATTTATTTAATTTTACATTAATGTAAAAAATTAATGTATACATTAATGTGATCATGGGGCACCTTACACTGGTTTTATAGACAATTTGACATATTTTCATCACACTGGTTAACATAGCCTTCCTGGCATTTTCTTAGTGCCTCTCCTCTCCCTCTCCCCCTTCCCCATCTTCTTAGGTTATAACTGGGTTATAGCTTTCATATGAAAGCCATAAATTAGTTTCATAGTAGGGCTGAGTACATTAGATACTTTTTTCTCCATTCTTGAGATACTTTACTGAGAAGAATATGTTCCAGCTCCATCCATGTAAACGTGAAAGAGGTAAAGTCTCCATCTTCCTTTAAGGCTGCATAATATTCCATGGTGTACATATACCACAGTTTATTAATCCATTTGTGGATCAATGGGCACTTGGGCTTTTTCCATAACTTAGCAATTATGAATAGGACTGCAATAAACATTCTGGTACAAATATCTTTGTTAAGATGTGATTTTTGGTCTTCTGGGTATATGCCTAGTAGAGGAATTACAGGATTGAATGGCACATCTATTTTTAGATCTCTAAGTGTTCTCCAAACATCTTTCCAAAAGGAATGTATTAATTTGCATTCCCACCAGCAGTGTAGAAGTGTTCCCTTTTCTCCACATCCACGCCAGCATCTCTGGTCTTGGGATTTTGTGATATGGGCTAATCTTACTG
>CAUYPK010039058.1:0-19540 GCA_963574355.1 Loris lydekkerianus | reverse complement strand
ATTTGAAATATTTTCATCACACTGGTTAACATAGCCTTTCTGGCTTTTTCTTAGTTATTGTGTTAAAACATTTATATTCTACATTTAGTAAGTTTCACATGTGTCCTTGTAAGATGTACCATAGGTGTGGTCCCACCAATTACCCTCCCTCCATCCATCCTCCTCCCTCCCCTCCTCTCCCTTTCTCCATAATGGATATTTATTTATTTATTATTATTATTATTATTATTATTAAATCATAGCTGCATAGATTAATATGATCATGGGGCATCATACACTAGCTTCACAGACCATTTGACACATTTTCATCACAATAGTCAACATAGCCTTCCTGGCATTTTCCTAGCTACCGTAGCATGACATGGATATTTATTAATAGAAAAATTTTCTAGCAAATTTAAAGAAAAAACTTATTTTGGAGGTGGTATGTGACAGAAAAAGCTCTGCTTTTTTTTCCTTTTTTTTTTTTTTTTTTAAGAATTCATGTACCATGGAACAAAATGGCATCATGGTGAAAACTGCAAAAGTCTAAATATGTTGAATTCCCTTGAAATCTGGATCATTTCCTTAAATTTCTAAAGTACTGATCTGTATTAGCACAATATAATCTTCTGTAAGAAAAGAAATTTTAAATTATGGTATTTTCTGGCATAGACATAAGTCAAAATATAATGTCTCATTTTTTAGATATTAAAAATCTGAAACTGTCTATACATTGGAGTTGTTCAAAATGCCACAGGATTGTTGTGAGTAATTAAAAAATTTTATCTAGTGATAGGTAGAAATTGGCATGCTGACCTCTTTTTGGAAACTTGCCAGTATTTCTGGGCATATCTGATAGATGACAGTGGTTGGTTGTGTTTGAGGTATATATGCTGTGTTTTCCAATTACTTCTAGGTTTTGGTTTTATTCTTATGTCTTCTGCTTAAGGTGTGCTGGAGTTGAGATTACCTGTATTGGACAAGATTGGGTTAAGCAGGTTGAGTAGAAAATCCTGGGTCATTAGCTAAAATAGACCCTGCTTTCTTTTTGGGGCCTACTCTTCCCAGGCTCTGTAATAAGAAATTAAAGCAGCACCAAACAGAAGTATTGCTCCCACCCAGTGCAGATTAGGTGTATACCTGTTCTAAATGATTGGAACTGTTATGGGTTAACAGTGATTATCAAAGTATCTTCCCTAGACCACCAGCAGAAGCATTACTTAGGAACTTTCTGGAAAAATCTCAGCCTCCACTTGAAATTTAGGAATATGAAACTCTGGGGTTAGGCCCAGCAATCTGTATTTTCACAAGATTCTCCCCCACCCCCCCCCAGTGATTCTGATAAGTTGCTAAAGTTAAGCACTAAGTTAACAAAAAGTCCACTTATTTATCATGCTAAAAAATAAATATAAACTTTTAAATAATTCCAATACTATATGGCTCGGTGTCCATAGCTCAGTGAGTAGAGCACTGGCCACATACACCAAAGTTGGCAGGTTTGAGCTGGCTGGGCCTGCTAAACAACAATGACAATTGCAACCAAAAAATAGCCAGGCATTGCAGTGGGTGCAAGGGCCCAAGAGTTTGAGGTTTGCTGTGAGCTATGACACTACAGCACTCTACCCAGGGTGACATAGTGAGACACCGTCTCAAAAAAAAAAAAAAAAAAAAAATCCAATACTATAAAATGTATATCTTTTTACAAGTAATGTTTTTCAGAAGCACATTTGTGTTATGATAGGCATCCTGTAAAACATTGTTGAATGATCTTTAATTGATGCAGCAGAGACACTTACCTTAAGTGTCATAACTCATAATTTTTTATGAATACAAATAAAAGAAGGGAGTTTTGTGGGTGAACTATGCTCAAAATCAGTTAACATTTTAAAATGAGTGGTTGAAGAGAGATGTGGAAGTTGATTATTTCAATGAGGCTCTAATTTTACTTACTTTTAAGGGGGTATTTTTACTTCAAAATAATAAATTGATATGAATGTTTTTGTTACATGGATACATTGTATAGTGCTTAACTTGAGGCTTTTAGTATGCCTGTCACCAGAATAGTGTTAATCGTACCTAACAGTAAGTTTTTATCCTTCACCTTCCTTTCCTGCTCCCTGCTTCTTGGTTTCTAACGTCCTTTATATCTCTTTGTGTCTGACTGTGCCCATCATTTAGCTCTCAGTTTTTAGCAATTGTATGTGTTTTTCCATTCCTGAGATACTTTACTTTGGAGAATGGTCTCCAGTTCTTATCAACTTACTGCAAAAGACATTATTTCATTCCTTTTTATGGCTTAGTACTCCATGGTATGTGTATACCACTTTATTTATTTATTTATTTATTTATTTATTTATTTATTTTTTGAGACAAAGTCTCACTCTTGCTCTTGGTAGAGTGTCTTGGTGTCATCATAGCTACAGCAACCTCAATCTCTTTGACTCAGATGATCCTATTCCCTCAGCTTCCTGAGTAGTTGTGACCAGAGGCATCCACAAATAGTTTTCTATTTTTAGTAGAGACTAGGTCTCACTCTTGCTCATGCTAGGCTTGAACTCCTGAGCTCAAATGATCCACCTGCCTCAGCCTCCCAGAGTACTAGGATTATAGGTGTGAGCCACACAACATTTGGCTTGTATATCATATTTTCTTTATGCATTCATCAATTGATGACCACTTGGGTTTATTCCACATCTTGCACTTGTGAGTTGTGCTATGATAAACATTTAAGTGCAGGTGTCTTTTTGATAAAATGACTTCCTTTGTGTAGATAGTAGTGGGATTGCTGAATCAAATGGTACCTCTACATTTATTTCTTTAAGAAATCTCCATACTGGCTTGATGCCTGTAGCTCAAATGGCTAAGGCGACAGCCACATACACCAGAGCTGGCGGGTTTGAATCCAGCTTGGGCCGGCCAAACAACAATGACAACTGTAATCAAAAACTAGCCGGGAGTTGTTGCAGCCACCTGTAGTCCCAGCTACTTGGGAGGCTGAGGCAAGAGAATCGCTTAAACCTAGGAGTTGGAGGTTGCTGTGAGCTGTGATGCCACAGCACTTTACCCTGGTGAACAGCTTGAGGCTATGTCTCAAAAAAAAATATAAAAAAAATCTCCATACTGTTTTCTGTAGAGATTGTACTATTTGCAGTCCACCAACAGTCTATAAGCATTCCGTTTTCTCTGCATTTACACCAGCATCTATTGTTCTTTGACATTTTAATAATGGCCATTCTGACAGGCATAAGGTGGCAGTTCATTATGGTTTTAATTTTCATTTCCCTGGTGATTAGTGATATTGAGCACTTTTTTCATGTTTGTTGACATTTGTCTATCTTCTTTTGAAAAACTTCTGTTTATGTCTTTTGCCTACTTTTTAATGGGGTTGTTTGTTCCTCATTGATTTATCTGAGTTCTTTGTAGATTCTGGTTATTAGTTCTTCATCATATATATATATAGCTTGCAAATATTTTCTTCCATTCTGTATGTGGTCTGTTTACTCCATTGATTATTTCTTTGCTGTGTAGAGCTTTTTAAATTTAAGTAACTTTCCTTTAATGTCATTGTTTTTGTATGTACCTTTGAGGCTGAGGCAAGACAATTGCTTGAGCCCAAGAGTTTGAGGTTGCTGTGAGCTATGAGGCCACAACACTCTACTGAGGGTAATAAAGTGAGACTCTGTATCCAAAATAAATAAAAAAAAATAAGAAAAAGAAAATGTCCCCCAAGCCTATTTTCTTAAGGATGCTGAATATTGTCAAAAGCCTTTTCTACATTTATGAAGAGAATCATTTAAAGTCTTTGTTTTTGATTTTATTTATGTAGTGAATTATATTTATGGAATTATGCATATTGAACCAAGCTTTCATCCCTGGGATAAATCCTACTCAATCATGGTGTATAACTTTGTAAATGTTTTGCTGTATTCTGTTTGCTAGGATCTTATTGAATATTTTTGCATCAATATTCATTAATGATATTGGCCTATAGTTTTCTGTTTTTGTTGAGTCCTTTCCTGGTTTTGGAATCAGGGTGATATTTGCTTTATAGAACATGTTGGAGAGGATTCCTTCCTTCTTTATGTTTTGGAATAGGTTATGCAATATTGGTACTCATTCCTCTTTGAAGGTTTGGTAGAATTCTGGTGTGAAACCATCTGGTTGAAGGCGTTTCTTTCTTGAAAGATTTTGTATTGTTGATGCAATTTCAATGCTTGATATAGGTCTATTTAAAATTTTTCATTCTTTCTGGTTGAGTTTAGGAAGGTGGTGTGATTCCAGGTATTGGTCCATTTCCTCTACATTTTCATATTTCTGGGCATAGTAATCATTGAGATTCTCTAGTATTTCTGTGTTATCTGTTGTTGTTTACCTATTTTGTTTCTGACTGAAGTTATTAGAGATCTCACTTTTCTGTTTCTGGTAAGTCTGGCCAAGAGTTTATTGATTTTATTAATTTTTTAAAGAACTAGCTTTTTGTTTCACTGATCTTCTGAATGATTCTTGTGTTTTCAAGTTCACTGAATTCTGCTCTAATTTTGATTATTTATTTTCTTCTGCTGGATTTGGGATTGGATTGTTCTTCCTTTTGCAGCTGCTGGAGATGGCCTATAAGGTTGCTGACTTTCTTTCTTTCTTTTATTTTATTTATTTATTTATTTATTTATTTATTTATTTATTTTATTATTATTTTTTTTTTTTGTAGAGACAGAGTTTCACTTTATCATCCTCAGTAGAGAGCCGTGGCATCACACTGCTCACAGCAACCTCCAACTCCTGGGCTTAGGTGATTCTCTTGCCTCAGCCTCCCAAGCAGCTAGAACTACAGGTGCCTGCCACAATGCCCGGCTATTTTTTTGTTGCAGTTTGGCAGGGGCTGGGTTTGAACCTGCCACCCTTGGTATATGGGGCCAGCACCCTGCCCACTGAGCCACAGGCGCCACCCCTATTTTTTTTTTTTTTTTTTGAGACAGAGTCTCACTATGTTGCCCTCAGCAGAGTGCTGTGGTGTCACAGCTCATGGCAACCTTAAACTCTTGGCCTTCAGTGATTCTCTTGCCTCAGCCTCCCAAGTAGCTGGGACTACAGGTACCTGCCATAATGCTTGGCTATTTTTTTTTTTTTTTTTTTTTTTTTGAGACAGAACCTTAAGCCATCATCCTGGGTAGAGTGCAGTGGCATCACAGCTCACAGCAACCTCCAATTCCTGGGCTCAAACGATTCTCTTGCCTCAGCCTCCCAAGTAGCAGGGACTACAGGTGCCTGCCACAGCACCTGGCTATTTTTTGGTTGCAGCCGTCATTGTTGTTTGGCAGGCTGGGCTGGATTCAAACCTGCCAGCTCAGATGTATGTGGCTGGTGCCTTAGCTGCTTGAGCCACAGGTGCTGAACCTGCCTGGTTAATTTTTGGTTGCAGTTGTCATTGTTGTTTAGGTGGCTTGGGCCAGGGTCAAATCTGCCAGCCTTGGTATATGTGGCTGGTGCCCTACTCACTGAGCTATTGGCACTGAGTCATCATTCTGTTTTCTCGATGAGGGCATTTAATGCTATAAATGTACCTCTTAGGACTGCCTTTGCCATATGCCATAGGTTTTGATAGCTTGTGCCTTCATTATTGTTTTGTTTAAGACATCTAATTACTTCCTTCTTAATCTCTCTCGTCTTTGACCCAGTTGTTGTTCAGCATAAGGTTATTTAGTTTCCATGACTTTATTTAGCTATGAAGATTTCTTTTACTGTTGAATTCAACCTTTTCATGATAGTTCAAGAAGATACAAGGAATAATTTCTATTCTTTTGAATTTGTTAAGATTAGACTTTGTCTTAAGATATGATCAGTCTTGAAGGATGATCCATGGGCTGATAAGAACGTGTATTCAGTTTTGTTAGGGTTAAATCTTATGTATATGTCTGTTAATTCCATTTGTTTTACAGTTGTGTTTAAGTCCATTACTTCTCTGTTTAGTTTCTGCTTGGAAAATCTGTTCAGTACTGTCAAAGAAGTATTGAAATCTCCAATGATTATGGTGTAGGAAGATATCATATAGTTCAGATTGTTTAGGTTTTTTTTTTTTTTTAATGTGTTTAGCAGTGTTCCGTTTGTGGACATAAATGTTAATTATTGAAATCTCATGTTGTGTGTTTCCCTTAACCAGTATGTAATGTCCATCCTTGTCTTTTCTTATTTTTTTGGTTTAAATCCAATTGTATTTGCAAATAAGATTGCAACCCCTGCTTTTTTTGATTTTCATTTGCCTGGATTATTGTTTTCCATCTCATTACCCTGAGTCTTGTTTTATCCTTTGATGTTAAGCATGTTTCTTGGATACAACAGATATTGGGCCTAAGCTTTTGTATGCAGTCAGCCAACCTGTGCCTCATTAGGGGGAATTCAAGCCCTGTACATTTATTGTGAGAATCGACAGGTATGGTAGAGTTTTCATCATCTCATTTTTCAAAGGTCTAGAGCTTGTTTTTATCCCTCATGCCCCTGTAAAAGGTAGGCTTTGTTCTTTATTTCTTGGGTGTATTTACTTTGGGGATGGACCATTGTGCTGGTCATTCTGAAGGATGGGTCTGAGTACTTCCTATAGAGCTGGTCTGGTTATGGCAAATTCCCTCAACATTTACATGTCAGTAAAACATTTGATTTCTCCATCACAAATGAAACTCAGTATAGCAGGACACAGGATCCTAGGATGAAAATTGTTTTATTTAAGAAGGTTAAGGGCTGATGACCAACTTCATCTGGCTTGAAAAGTTTCAGATGAAATATTTGTGGTTATCCTGAAAATTTTTTCCTTTTGTAGATAAGGCTTTTCTTACACCTGGAAGCTTGCAGGAATTTCTCCTTTATATTGACTTTGGCAAAGTTAATTACAATGTGTCTGGAAGATACTTAGTTTGGATTGTGTTATGCTAGAATTATGAAACTACTATCTGAATTTCTGGATCTCTCACTATCCTCGGAAAATTCTTCACCATAAAATCTTGAAGTAGAGCATCTCACTCTGTGCCCTGGGTGACATCATAGTTCACAGCAACCTTGAACTCTTGGACTCAGGCAATCAATCCCCTTGCCTCAGCCTCCCAAATAGCTACAAATGCTCACCATCATGCCCAGCTAGTTTTTCTGTTTTTAGTAAGACAGGGTCTCACTCTTGCTCAAGCTAGTCTTGAACTTCTGAGCTCACATGATCCACTCATCTCAGCCTCCCAGAAGTGCTAGGATTACAGGCATGAGCCACTGCATTTGGCCTTCTATCTTTCTTTTTATATTTTCTTTAAGATTTATCGAGTCTTGGTCTTCTTTTTCCCACTATTGTTATAAATTCTTTTACTGTTTTGTTGTTGTTGTTACCATAATTGTAGCATGCATCCTTCACTGACTAAACCTTACTGTAAATTAGTACTTTTACCTGCTTTTGGACAATATAAAAGCATAAAACAGTTTTAAACTGCATTTACCCCCTTGTGATATACAGGCTTTTTTTTGGGGGGGGATTAGTTCAACACATTTGATCTTCCTCTTGTGCTGCTTTCTTAAAAAAACACACACACACACATTTGATTCCTTAAGATATTACTATTATTATTATTATTTTTCATATTTATCCTTTTTTTTTTTTTGAGACAGAGCCTCAAGCTGTTACCCTGGGTAGAGTGCTGTGGCATCACAGCTCACAGCAACCTCCAACTCCTGGGCTCAAGTGATTCTCCTACCTCCGCCTCCCAAGTAGCTGGGACTACAGGCGCCCACCACAATGCCCAGCTATTTTTGTTACAGCCATCATTGTTGTTTGGCAGGTCCAGGCTGGATTCGAACCTGCCAGCTCAGGTGTATGTGGCTGGCGCCTTAGCCACTTGAGCCATAGACACCAAGCCCATATTTATCCTTTTGCACTCTATTTTTTCTTGAATCTCTAGAGATACAATCTGGGATCATTTTCCTTTTGCTTGAAGAACTTCCTTAATTATGTTCTCTAGCATGGTGAGAGATTCTTCTATTTTTGGTTTCTGAAAACCTTTATTTGGCTTTTATTTTCAAATGTTATTTTTAGTGTGTATAGAATTTTAGACTTACATTCATTTTCTTTTACTACAGTTGGACCCTTAAACAACGTGGTAGTTAGGAGCACTGAAACCCGAATAGTCAAAAATTCACATTTAACTTTTGACTGTCATGAAGACTTAACTGCTAATAGGCTACTGCTGACCAGAAGTTTTACTGATAACACAAACAATTGGTTAACATACAACTTTGCATGTTATAATGTATTAAATACTGTATTCGTATAAAAAGTAAACAAGAAAAAAGAAATGGTATTGAGAAAATCATAAGGAAGAGAAAGTACATTTACAGTACTGAATCATCCGTCTGCAATGTCAGGCAACCACAGCTGCAGACCTCAATCTACATAGCAAGCAATTCGACTTTTTCTTGTATTTTTTTAACTCTCCCTGTGGGATTAGGATCAATTTTTTCTTATGGTGTCATGACTTTTCTCTGCTTCTTTAGTACACTGCCAGCATCTCTAGATGGGTCTTTTACTGTTTTTCAAAGTTTATGATATTGCACTAAACATGATGAAAAATATGCAAGAACCTTGAGAGATCACTTTTTACTACCATAGGCAATTTACATGAGACAGGATCTGCTGAGACAGAGATGATTATGTCACATGGTGTTTTAAGGGCATACTTGCAACACTTGTGCTCATTGTGATGGCAAAAAGAAGTGGTTATGAAATTATTACAGTAGTGTGATATGTATTACAGCTAATTCTATGCAATTATAATTTACTACTGTATTTTCATGTTTGTTTCCATTTCTCTTGACTGTGAATGGGATCATGTATGGTCTGTAAGTGTGTCTCTAAGTTTTGATGAATTTAAAATTTTTTATGACACATTTGTGTATATTTTTGATGATAAATTATAAAATAGATTTTACATATATTTTATGCATTCATGACATCTTTTTCTTAATTTTTTCATTATATCTAGTGTATAAAGTTCATCTGTGAATTTTTTTAAATTATTTTTTATTTTTGCAGTTTTTGGCTGGGGCTGGGTTTGAATCCGCCACCTCTGGCATATGGGACTGGTGCCCTACCCCTTTGAGCCACAGGCGCCATGTGAATTTTTTTAAATTGTCTCAAATATCCAAAAATTTTTTCAATACATTTATGGGAAAAAAATCCCTGTTAAAGTTGACTTGCATATGTTAAATTTGTGTTGTTCAAAGGACAAGTGTACTTTAAAGCATGTCATTCTGTTTTCTTCTTGCTTCCATTGTTTTTCTGGGAGGTTAACTGTTAGTTTAATTTTTGTTCTTGTGACAGTAGTATGTCTTTTATTCTCTGGTTATTTATGAAATTTTTCTTTGTTGTTAGTTTTTTCAGTTTGACTACTTATATAGGGAAGGTTTTCTTTGTACTTCGTTGCTAGGCATTTATATAGCTTTATATATATATAGCTTGGAAGCACCTAATCCAATAATATCGACATTTATATTGCTTTGGGTCTTTTTATCCCCAATTTTTTTTTTTTTTTTTTTTTTTTGAGACAGATTCTCACTCTGTTGCCTTGAGTAGAGTGCCACGGTGTCATCATAGCTCATAGCAACCCCAAACTCTTGGGTTCAAGACATCCTCTAATCTCAGCCTCCTGAGTGGCTGGGACTACAGGCATGTGTCACCACACCCAGGTAATTTTTCTATTCTTAGTTGGGATGAGGTTTCTCTCTTGCTGAGGCTGTCTGGAACTTCAGAGCACAAGAGATCCGCCCACCTTAGACTCCTAGAGTGCTAGGATTATAGGCATGAGCCACCAAATTTTGCCCCTTTTTGTTTTTTCTTTTTATCAGATTGGCTGCCATACATTGGAAATTAAAATTTTAGCTATGATTTCAGGTTTTACAGTATTTCATTTTTCTCTGCAGAAAATTTACTTTTGCAACTGGCAGCAAGGTTTAGGTTAGAATATAATCTCTCTGGGCTTTCTTATTATTTTTTTAATATTTTCCCAAATTTTTCACCATTCTTCTAGCTCTCTGATGCCTTCAAACAGATTTAAAAACAAAAATTTTCTAGTTTTTCCAGTTTCTCTCAGATGGATAATTGTTCCGAAACAGAATAAG
This sequence comes from Loris lydekkerianus, assembly GCA_963574355.1. Lineage (NCBI taxonomy): Eukaryota > Metazoa > Chordata > Mammalia > Primates > Lorisidae > Loris > Loris lydekkerianus. Next base: position 9,418 of record CAUYPK010039058.1, on the reverse strand, counting down.
AAATAAGCTTTATTCTAAAAGCAATAGAAGGTATTTAAAGTAAAGGCTTAACCCAATCTGATTTTCATTTTAAGGTCATCTTAAAATAATTTTTGTTCGTTATCTCTTTTGTTAAGATGTCTCCAAAACTTCCTTTGACAACATTTCTATTGTCATTCTAGTCTAAGCTCTGTCTAGTGTTATCTTAGATTATTGTTTTTAACCTAATTTTCTTGGCCTCTGAAAAGAGATGTAACATATCAGCGTTTATTCTTTCCCTTGAGATCCAGTTCTTTTATGTTTAGATTTGAAAATTTAAAATAGCTATGCAATCCTTTAAGTAGTATTATTAGTCATATTGTATAGAAAAGCAAATCATCTTAAGGTGGTTAAGTAGCTTGCTCAAGGTTACACAGTTAAGGCAGAGCTATGTTGACTCTTAGTCTCTTTAATTTCAGAAATTATCTCATTTCTTTTATGTTACAGATATATATTCTGTATTTTTTATAAATGTGGTGGCATTAATATTCTTTTGCTGCTACAAACTTAGTTAAAATTTGTAACAATAAAAATTTTTGGGTGGAGCCTGTGGCTCAAAGGAGTAGGGCATTGGCCCCATATGCCAGAGTTGGTGGGTTCAAACCTGGCCCCGGCCAAAAACTGCAAAAAAAAAAAAAAAAAAAAGTTAAAATTTTTATTATTATTCATAGTCATTGAGGTTACAATTTCTTGAGCTAAACTGGATTTAAGGAAAGAACTTTCCAACCAAGAGACTCATGTGAATAGAATGGCAGAAACTATAGGGGGAACAAGGCCTCACAGGAGGAAGTCTTTCTCAGTGAATATCTACTTTTTTCAGATAGGGTCTCAGGGTTTTAAAATCACATAATTAAAAGTCCTGAATATGGGTAATCAAGACTATAGAGATCTTTAGCAAAATAGCAGAAGAAGTGTATATTGTTGTTTCATCCATGTATTAATTTTATGACTCTTCTGTATAGGGGTTATTAAGCATGAGGGAAATACAAAAAGTTACCATGTTGAGTGGAAAACAAAAAGGCAGTCTTTCCAGATGTGGTTGCTAATGGATAGTCATATGAAGTGAAGCCTTGGGCCAAGAAAAGCCCCAGCATGGCTTAACATAGAGCTAAAATTTCAGAAAGAGCTGATTTCTTTCCAAAAAAAGAACACAAGGTAAATCACAGCTGATCCACATACTACTACACTCATTTCCCTTTTGTTTTCTGCTGTCTTTTTCAAAGAAGTTTGATACTGAGGTCCAATATCACCGGCTCATTAACCAAGAATCTAACTATTATTCTTCACCACCCTCCATAGCACCAATGACGGGTAAGATTCCCAAAGCGGGGACAACCTAAGACAGGATATGGAGAGACTGCATGGTGGATTACATTCACAGTACCCAAAGATGGGTAAGATCACTCTGCATTCAGTCAACCTAAGACAGGGACCAAACCATTGATGTTTGTATCCCCATGACGGGTAAGACTCAAACTGCAAGAGAAGGCAACCTAAGACAGGGGCTATGTTTTTCCGTCATACAAAAAACAAAAGAGGGAATTGTTGGGCCCTGCCATGTGCCTGAGGCCTAGTGCAACTTCCTGAGCCTGACTAGAAATAGATCCATCGAGCTACTTCCACGTAGCAACGACTCAGCAAGGCCCGGCCTGAAACTGCCTCTACCTAGATACAGCCAATGTGGTACCATGCCACTGGCCCGACCCTGTCACGCACCTCTTTCTCCACCTTCTTTCCCTGCCCCTTCTCCACAATATAAATAAATAAATAAATAAATAAATAAGCAGTTTGATACTTTTCTGGAATATAAATCCTTTCTACTTATACACAAACATTTAATTTTATTTCAAATTTATAAATATATTAGAAGTTTAAAAAGGTTTAATATATAATTTAGTGCTTTATAATTCCTTATTAATTGGGAATATATGTTTTTAAAGGATTAGAGTTTTTTTGGTTTTTTTTTTTAGAGAGAAAGTCTCACTTTATCACCCTTGGTAGAGTACTGTGGCATCACAGTTCACAGCAACCTACAACTCCTGGGCTTAGGTGATTCTCTTGCCTCAGCCTCCTGAGCAGCTGGGACTACAGGTGCCCACCACAACCTCCAGCTATTGTTTTTGTTGCAGTTTGGTCAGGACCCGATTTGAACCCGCCACCCTTGGTATGTGGGGCTGGCGCCCTACCCACTGAGCCACAGGCACCGCCCAGGATTAGAGATTATTTTTATTCAGACTATATATTTTATCTTTAATTTAGTGTTTTCTAGGCACTATGATAATCTCATTTGGGGGTGTTTTATGAATACTTCAAGCACTTATTTCTCCAGCAACTGGTGTATGTGTATCCCTACAACCATGGAAATGGATTGAGTGTGTGGGGAAGCAGAATCTTTTTTTTTCTTATTTTCTTTTTTAATAAAATTGTTACTGATGTTCTACTCCTTAATCTAAATATCAGTGTCTACTATTTACACTTATCTGATTAAATTGTCAGTTTTCAGGCTGCATATGGAGGCTCAAGCCTCTAATTCCAGCTCTCTGAGAGCCAGAGGTAAAAGGATTGCTTGAACCCAGGAGTTCAAGACCAGCCTAGGCAAAATAGGGAGACCCAGTTTCTACAAAAAATAAAAACAATCAGCTGTTCATGGTCACGCGTCCCTACAGTCCAAACTACTCAGGAGGCTGAGGCAGGAGGATCCCTTGAGCCCACGAGTGAGGTTGCAGTGAGCTTTGTATGATGTACCACTGAACTCCAGTCTGAGTGACAGCAAGACCCTTACTCAAAAAAAAAAAAAAAAAAGAAAAGAAATTGTCAATTTCTACTTTAGATATACTTTAAATTCTTTATGTGATTCTAAAATACTTTGAAAAATAATGAATTCCCAGCAGTTGTGTGTCCTTGTTATCCCAGCTAATGACAGGCTGAGTAGGGAGGATCCCTTGAGCCCAGGAGTTTGAGTCCAGCCTGGTCAACATAGCAAGACCCCATCTCTAATAAAACTAGAAAACTAAAAATTAAGCAAAAAACCTCCTCAATTTCCTATGCATCTTGGGATGTGATTATTTTGAATTTCCTACATTTGAAATGCTATACCTTCAGACCTCGTGGACAGTAAAGAAAAATTTAGAGTAAAAGAATGGTGGTGATGTAAGAGCCTCCAGAGAGAGAAAGTATCATGTTATTATGAGTTGGGTTCTGGAACCAGGCTGCCAAAGCAAAAAGGCTGGTGTTGCCATTTATCAGCTGTATAACTTTAGATAGTTATAGGATAGGTTACTTAATCTCCCTGTACCACACTATTCTCAATATGAAGTGAAATAACAGTAATATATCCTTTTAGAGTTGTTATGAGGAATACAAGAAAGAATACTTGTAAGATACCTTACTTTGTCCTTAGTAATCATTCAATATATTATTACTATTATTAGTTTACCAATAACATTTTGTATGAAGTTCCCCAGATATAATGGAGTTTGCATAGAACATATTTGCAATCTCTGAAATCCTATCAAGTAATGTTATTTCCAGAGATTGATCAGAAATTTGAATGAGCTATTCCTCTCTCCTAACATGATAATGTTTCTATGTGTACTTATTTATATACAGCAGTCTGTGTTCTGTATAATAACTGATTGAAACAAATTAGCAAACTTTGTTTAAAACTCAGTGTTGGAAGAGGGAAAGGTAGATTTTGTCATAAAAAAGAAACTGGGAGCTCGGTGCCCATAGCTCAGTGAGTAGGGCACCGGCCACATGCACTGAGGCTAGTGGGTTTGAGCCTGGCTTGGCCTGCTAAACAACAATGACAACTGCAACCAAAAAATAGCCGGGTGTTGGGGTGGGCACCTCCCAGCTACTTGGAAGACTGAAGCAAGAGAATCACTTAAGCCCAAGAGTTTGAGATTGCTGTGAGCTGACGCCACAGCACTCCACTGAGGGCGAATAGTAAGACTCTGCCTCAAAAAAAAGAAAAAAAGAAAAAAAAAAAAAAAAACCCCACAAAAAACAAGCAAGAAACTGAGAAGATCAAAGAGATTTTTAAGAAGCAGCACTGAAATTTTGCCTCTTGGCTATGGGGAGGATTGTTCAGGGAGCTCTGATTGGAAGGGAGGAGCAGCAGGCAGCCACAGGTATCTTCAGGTTCTGCCTTGATTGGCCTCCTCTGACCCTCTGTGTAACTGAAAGTCAAGTGGAGAGAGGGCTTATGCTGCATCCTGGAAATCACCAGTGTTTCTAAGTAATAAGTGTCACTACTTTGATTCCATAGTCTGGCCAAAATGTTGATGGCCTGGGGTTTCACAGGTGTAGTGTAATTCTAAATTAGCCATGACCACAAACAGGATGTCATTATCATTCCTTTCCAACTACAGAGCAGTGATTTGGTAATGTGTGAACACCTGGATTTGTGCCTCCTTTCACCTGAAATAAGGGAAAGAGGAATAGTTCAAGTCTAGTTCTGTCTTTGACTGTGGCTCTCCATCTCTTTATAAACTCTGTATTTGGGTATGTTCTTATTTATGTGCTAGTTTTTGGTTTTAGAAGATCAGCGCCTTGCTTTTACTTTATTATGTACAACCTTGTGGGTGCTACATGAATGTTAAGTACTAATAATAACAACACTGATACTTCACTGCTGAGGCATTTTGTGAGTCACCACTGTGTGTTCACAGTGTTTGAACTTAGTTTTATACAAATGTATCAAGTTATTTCTTATATGAACTTCACTACCAGGATCACCAGAGTCATAGTCAAGGATTAAGACTTAAAACAATTTCTTTTTCACTTTTAATTTTAGAATAGTTTTAAACTTGAAGTCGTAAGAATAGTACAAAAAAAACACCTGTATAGCCTTGACTCAGAAACTTCATCCAAGGTTGGACAGTTATCCTTTATGGTCCAGGGATGTCCTCTAAGGCACAGGTATGCATCTAGTGTGGTACCTGGTTGTCTCATTTCTTCTGGAACAGTTCGTTCTTCTTTAACTTTCATGGTCATGTCATTTTTGAAGATTATAAATCAGATGTTTTTCAAAGTGTCCCTGAATTTGAGTTTATCTAACATTTCCTCATAATTACTTCCAGTTAATGCATTGTTTCACAAAATTTTCAAAAGTGATGCTTTACTATTTTCTCTACATCATATAATATAGTATGTGGTGTCATTTTTTTCCATTTTTGGTGATATTAACTTTGATCATTTAAATAAGGGGATTTCGGCTTTGTGCCTGTGGCTCAAGCAACTAAGGCGCCAGCCACATACACCTGAACTAGCAGGTTCCAATCCAGCCCGGGCCCGCCACACAACAATGATGGCTGCAACCAAAAAAATAGCAGGGCATTGCGGCAGGCACCTGTGCTACTTGGGAGGCAGAGGCAGTAGAATCACTTGAGCCCAGGAGTTGGAAAGTTGGAAGTTGCTGTGAACTGTGATGACACAGCACTCTACCCAGGGCGACAGCTTGAGGCTCTGTCTCAAAAAATAATAATAATCATAATCATAATAAACAAAGGGATTTCTATGCAGTTTCTCTATTGTTAAGGTACAATTTTATTTTTATTTTATTTTATTTATTTTTTATGTTTTGGAATTAGTAATTACTTTGTAGGGAAAAAATTTGAAACTGTAAAATCTTGTTCCCTAGGCTATTTTTATACATTAGTTTTAGCATCATTGCTATTTTTTTTCCTGATAAGTTATTATTGCATTTGTTGAAAATATTGATTTTCTAATGCCTTCTTCCTTCTACATTACTTAGTATTACATTCCCCATGTATTTATTTATCTATGTCATTGAGAACTCATAAATTTGTATTTTATTTAGTGAACTATAATGCAATACTACCATTATTTTTGTCAGGTTTGACCAGTAGGAATGAACACTGTCAGGTTGGCTTCTGTGTCCTTTTAACATGTCCCCATTCTTTACTTCGTTGGCACAGTCAGATGATCCAAGTTCATTTGTCCTTTCCATGTCCCAGTCCTAGGATGAGCCCTTTCTCTAAAGCCCCCTCCCCTTTTTTTTCCTAGTAGGATGCATTTCAAAACCAAAATATAGTTGCTAGTACATTGCTACTGGGATGCTACTACTGCTTCTAGGGTGCTCTCAGTGGAAAAAGAAAATTTACACACCTGCATTTCACTGTTGCTCTATTTCTGTATCTCTCTCTCCTTCCAGCCCTGCATATGTAAGTGTGTATGTGTACCTTTATGTATACACAGTTATTTACTTATAACAATTTTGAGTATAATCATGAGTATACCAATATCTCCCATTCCTATCTCCTATTGCCACAGGGTTTATTATAGCATTCTCCCTTGTCATATTTATATATTCTTTCTCTGACCCTCCCTGGGTTACACACAGAGTTGGCTTCCTTGGAGTTATAAATTCCTTAAGCCATTTTTCTGAAGCTGTGTACCCTGTGAAGCCTGAGATCAAAGGACATGCCGCCCTTCCTCAGAGATACGGGCCAGCGGGTTAACGTATGTTAACAACATATTGTCAGAGGTCTATAGGTGCTCTGCCCTGAGGAGAAGACACAGTCATTACTTATACTGCGTAAACTGAGTGAATGCTTGAAGATATTTTTCATTAACTCTGTTCCCCTGTGACTACTTTCTTCTTTATGATTTTGTTTACACACCTGCCCAGAGATTAGTCAGTGTTTAGAAGAAGATGTTTACTACAAAAGTGATTATGTTGATGTGGTAACAGGATATTTCCTTTTTAGTTGATTTCAGATAGGTAAATTGAGGTAATGGTAAAACTAATAGATAATAGATTAAGTGTGTAGTGACTAGAAAGATAATAATTCAAACCCCTAAATAAAGATCTTTGCTACACGTCATCTCATCTTATGTAGTCTGTTTCTTGACTTAATAATTACAGGAGCGCGTTTACACCCACGGCAAAGCTGCGGTTCGTTCGCGTCTCTGATCACACAACAAAGAAGATAATGCTTTCCATTATCCTACTATATCAATTGTTCAATCCATTTTTATGTAATCAATCTACCAAGTCTGAGTCTGCTAACTGACTTCCTACTCTTTTGTTCCTGTCTAATTGATATTTCAGTGAATAGTAAATAAGGGACAGAGAGAAGGATGAAAAAAAAAAAAAGCAGAGGAAGAGAGGAAGGAATAGAATAATACATTTTAAAATCTAAATTACGACTCAGCACCAGTAACACAGTGGTTACAGCACCAGCTACATGTACTGAGGCTGGTGGTTCGAGCCTGGCCTGGGTCAGCTAAACAACAATAACAACTGCAACAAGAAAATAGCTGGGTGTTGTGGTCTCAGCTACTTGGGAGGCTGAGGCAAAAGAATTTGCCTCGAGTTTGAGGTTGCTGTGAGCTGTGATGCCACAGCACTCTACTGAGGGTGATAAAGTGAGACTCTATCCCTAAAAAAAAAAAAAAATCTAAATTAAAATTTAAAAATAGATTTTCATACATTTTTATGAACATAGAAATAAAGTTATGAAAATAAAGTTTATTGTTTATTTTTTTCCAGATCTTGAAAATATATTCTAATATTTTGTCATTATGTATTCATTCATAATGTTTAATGTAGCAGATATTGGTCATAGAGACATGAATGGTACATAGTCAGCAAAGATCTCAGAATATGATAAGACAAGCAGACAAATTAATAATTCCTATAAAAATATGACAAGGGTTATAATAGAGGAATACAAAGGATTTCAGGAGCACAGAGAAGGGGCCACTAGATTTCACATAGACAGCAGAATGATTTTTTATATTCGTTAAGAGTAAGAAACAACATGCAAAAGGTTAAGTTTTGTTTGGCCTTCTGAGTGTTGGCTTTTCCTTAACCTTCCTCTGTTGTAGTCATTATACCAAGGTCTAGAGAAGGTTAGACTTAGTAAAGTCTCTCTGCATGGTCAGAATGGTTTTGACTACGAGGAAATACAACTATTACTTATGGATCTGGTGTCTTGTTTTTTTCAGCCCCAGGTTGCAGCCTTTGACATACTTTAAGTGTAAACTCTGACTTTACAATGGATCTGAATTTTACCATATTTAATTTTGTATAATTTTTGTAGTATATTTTTAAGTAATTTTTAAAACCACTATTATAAAATTTTTATATTACCAAATGATGCCAATATCCTAGAATATTTTTTGCAAATTAATTGTGTCATTATGTATAGTTAGTGAATTTAATAGGCAAATCACTTCAATTTTTATTTTTATTTTTACGAAGTGCTCTCTATTATGTAAGTGTTTTTGAAACATGCTTATTAGTTAAGTGTCTCAACAACGTGGAAATGTGGGTTGGTTTTCTTACTCTCCAATTAGAAGTTATTGCTCCATGTCTTACAAGAAAGGACATTAAGTCATACAGAGAAACTGGTCCCATATTACATAGTGCAAGTAAAATAAATAAATCCAGTTTAATGAATCTCAACTTATTTTCTGCCCCAAATAATCAGACAGATAAGTAGATTCCTTGTCCTAATAATTAAGTCTTAGATTCTACTTTAGGAAGCTATTGTGCTTGCTTTCTTGGTACTATCTTTTCAAACCTTAAGATACTCAATAGTCAACAAAAAATTAATTTACAATGAAAAATATTTTTTGAGATTAGAAAAAAGGCAAAGTGATGTAATAGGAAATTCACTAAAGCTACCTTTCTCTCTGATTTGCAGGAATTAACAGTTCTTTAAATATTAAAGCCTTTACCACTACTCCCAATTGTATATTTTACATGATAAAGATATTTCTTAACTTAAGTATCAGCATTATTTATTAATGAAATCATCTGTGTATATTTGATATGGAGCCTGGATAGTGGCTTGTGTCTTGACAAGGATCTCAGGCCTGTTGAAAGTTAGGGTAGACGTTATTTGATCTTTGACAAGCCAATTAAAAACACTCAGCGGGGAAAAGATTCCCTATTCAACAAATGGTGCAGGGTAAACTGGGTGGCAACCTGTAGAAGATTGAAACTAGACCCACACCTTTCACCATTACTAACTAGACACACACTTTCACCATTAAAACTAAGATAGACTCTCACTGGATAAAAGATTTAAACCTAAGACATGAAACTATAAAAATACTTGAAGAAAGTGCAGGGAAAACTCTTGAAGAAATCGGCCTGGGTAAATATTTTATGAGGAGGACTCCCCAGGCAATCGAAGCAATATCAAAAATACACTCTTGGGACCTGATCAAACTAAAAAGCTTCTGCACAGCCAAGAACATAGTGAGTAAAGCAAGCAGACAGCCCTCAGAATAGGAGAAAATATTTGCAGGTTATACCTCTGATAAGGGTCTAATAACCAGAATCCACAGAGAACTCAAATTTATTAGCAAGAAAAGAACACGTGACCCCATTTCAGGGTGGGCAAGGGACTTAAAGAGAAAC
>CAUYPK010039057.1:0-23955 GCA_963574355.1 Loris lydekkerianus | reverse complement strand
CCCCCCCCCCCCCCCCCCCCCCCCCCCCCCCCCCCCCCCCCCCCCCCCCCCCCCCCCCCCCCCCCCCCCCCCCCCAAGTATCTGTGTAAGCTACTGTGTGTCCCCAGGGTGTTTGTTTATATCATGAAGTATTCCAAGAACATTTGTCCAAAAATGTTCTTACCTGGCTTCTATTATTGGCTGACATTCATTAAAGTGAATATAGGCTCATCCTATCAAGCAAATATTTATTTTATACATAACTATTTGTTTTCTCATAATTACCAGTAGAATTTTTATATAGTAGAGTTTTCATTTTATTCAGAGTTGTTTTTTTAAATGAGCCGTAATAAACTTGTAAGGACTCTAAATATTTTGCTTTTATTTAACATTCTTTACCTTATTTTTTAAAATACAATTATATATTTTCCTATATGTCATCCTGAATATCATATTTAGTAATTGGGTAAAGAAAATGCATTCACTAGAGATCTTTTCCCAAGTTTTTATAGATCCTCAAATTTAAGAGTACTCCCTTTGAACATTATTTATTCTCCCTACCTGTGGATTCAGATTAGTGAGCATAGCAATGCCAATTTAAAATTTAGGTGCTGGACGACAAGCGAGGTTCATTTATTAGTTGAACACTCTAACAATACAAGCTCACTAAATTGGTTTTTATGTTTCAGCAAAATTATAAATTATTTCACGTCACAGGCACGAATAGTCAAGACTATTGATGTCACCTATTGTTATGGCAAACTGTATTATTTGGTGTCTAAGAGCTGCTTCTTTCCTCAGCCCTAGCTGGATCCCTACTTTTGTCTCTGAAGGGAAGAATATATTTTAATATCATTTCATTTGCAGGATTTGATGGAAGATAAAAAAAAATGTAATTTCTAACAAAGGTAACATCTATCATATCTCAAACAGGATCAACCACTGTTTGAAGTCATACAGGAAGTCATGCAAAGACACATGCAGGGCATACAGTTCCGAGAAAGGAATGCCGGTCCGCAGATAGATCGCAACATGAAGGATGAAGGTACAGGAATTGAACTACATAGTAAAGAGTTACTGACGTGGTAAAATCCAACTATGTAATTATCCATTTATTTGATAAGTACTCATATACTCGAGTATATACGGTATATATCTGTGCGCAAAACTTCAGGATACAACAGTGAAAAAGATAAACAGTGTCTGATCTCACCAAGTTCTTAATTTCTAAAGGAAAGATAAAGAAAGTTTTATATCTTTTGTCAGCCAATTTAGAAGGTAATTTTGGTGGTTGCATTTATGATGATAATAATAACTTCAATTAACTGCTTACTGAGCACTAGACATTGTGATAACTACTTTACCTATATTATTTCCACTTAACATTGGTTCTTGAAGGTTGAGAATGAGTTATCTTGTTTCTATTTTTACTAAATGAAAAGACTGAAGCAGTGTAGCTTGCTCAGAGTCGCAGCTACTAAGTGGCTGAGGTTGTGTTTTATCCATGGTCTGTGTCAATAGCCTAGGTTTTTTAGTATACAGAATTAAAACAACTTTGCTTGAACTTCTTTTGAGGTCCTCATATTCCTCATGTTCTGGCACGCTCTCATTGCCAGCCAATGCAGTGCTAACAATTTATTTCATTTATTCCCTATTCCCCTTAGAGCAGCAGTCCCCAACCTTTTTGGCACCAGGAGCCAGTTTTAGGAAAGATAATTTTTCCACAGCTGGGAGGCTGTAGGGATAGGATGGGAGGCTGGGTTCAGGTCGTGATGCTCAGTTCCTAACAGGCTCAGTTCCTAACAGGCTTTGGGCTGATACAGGTCCATGGCTTGGGGTTTGGGGACCACAGCCTTTGAGAACCATTCCATTGGGTTTGTTGTCTGTTTTGTAAAGCATGTATTGTTTTGTGGGCATGTAGTTTGTTTTTCTTTAACTTTGTAGTTTTGAAAGAACTAGAGACTCATAAGAGGTTACAAAAATGAACATAGAGTACCTCGAACCTTTCACCCAGCTGCTTCCAGTGGAGATACCTTATATGTATAAATGTGGTACAATATCAAAATCAGGAGAGTAATGTTAATATGGTGTTCCCACTTTTCACCATTTTTTTTTTTTGCATTAACTTGTGTGAGCTTACACATGTATGTGTAGTTCCAGTTTGATGCCACGTGTAGCTTTCTGTAAGCACGACCACGATCAAGATACTGAACTGGTCCGTGCTCACAACGATCTTTGTGCACCTCTATATAGTCACACCTACCTACCCTGCCCCTACTACTGATCTGTTCTGCCTCTCTATAGTTTGGTCATTTTGAGAATGTAATAGATATATAAATGGAATCATATAGTATGTAACCTTTTGATACTGTTTTCTTTTTTTTTTTCACTAAGCATAATGCTTTTGAGATAAATCCAAATTGTTGTATCAATAATTTATTCCTTTTTATTGCTGAGTAGTATTTCTTTTTAGGCATATACACAGTTTATTTAAACATTCATCCCCAGAAGGGCTTTTAGGTTCTTTCCATTTTTTTGCTAATACACATAATGTATATTTATCATTTGACCATAAAATTGATCATTTTACCATTTTTAAGTGTCCAAGTAAGTTGCTTTAAGGATATTCACAGTGTTGTGCAGCCCTCATCACTAGACCTTTCCAGAACTTTGCCGTCCTCCCAAAATGGAACTCTGCCTCATAAATAGTGACTCCTCATTATCCCCTCTCTCAGCCTTCGCTGACCACTATTTTGTTTTCTTTCTGCTTCACCTTAACCATTTTTAAGTGCGTAGTTTCATAGTGTTAATATATTCACCTTGTTAAGCAACAGATCTCTAGAACTTTTTCATCTTGCAAAACAACCGCTGTACCCATTGTACTAGTTCCTCCTAGTCTTCCCCACTCCCCTCCTCCCCGACAGCCACCTCTCTACTTTCTCTTGCTATGATTCTGACTCCTTTAGCTACTTCAAGGGAGTGAAATCCCGTAGAATTTGTCCTTTTGTGACATAATGCCAAGGTTCACCCACACAGTAGCATGTGATAGGATTTCCCTTCATTAAGGCCGTGTAATATTCGATTGCATATATACATATTCCTTATTCATTCATCTGTCAGTGGACATTTGGATTGCTTCCACCTCTTGGCTCTTGTAATACTGCAAGGAAGATGTGTGTGCAGATGTCTTCCAGATCCTGTTTTCAGTTTGGACACGTATCCAGAAGTAGAATTTCTAGATTGGATGGTAATTCTAATTCTTTGAGGAACCTCTATGATGTTTACCATAATGGCTGCACTATTTACATTCCCACCGACAGTGCATAAGGGTTCTCATTCCTTTGCATCCTCTTCAGTACTTGTTATTGTCTGTTCTTTGATAGTAGCCTTCCTAACAAGTATGAGATAATATTTTATTATGGTTTTGATTTGCATTTCCTTAATGATTAACGATATTTAGCATCTTTTTATATGCTTGTTTGTCAGTTATATATTTTCTTTGGAGAATTATTCAAGTTTTTTGGCCATCTTTGAATTGGGTTGTTTGGTTTTTGGTTGTTGAGTTGTAGAAGTTCTTTATAATCTATGTATTAACTCCTAATCATATATATGAGAATTTCATTCCTTTTTAAGGCTGAATAATATTCCATTATACATTTTGTGTATCTATTTGTCATTGGATATTAGGCTTGTTGGCTATTGTGAATAATGCTCCTATGGACATTGGTGTACAAATATATGAGTCCCCGCTTTCAGTTCTTTGGGGTATACCTAGAAGTAGAATTAACTGTATCATATGGTAATTCTCTGGTGACCTTTTTGAGGAACAGGCCATTTTGTCACATCCTTCCCAATACTTACTGTTTTCTGGGTTTTTTATAGTAGCCATCCCAATGTGTATTTAGTGATATCTCATGATTTTGATTTGCATTTCCCTAATGATTAGCATCTTTTCATGTGTTTATTAGTCATATGTGTTTCTTCCTTGGAGAAATGTCTGTTTACATCCTTTGCCCATTTTTAAACTGGATTGTTTGGGGTTTTGCTATTGAGTTGTACGGTTCTTTGTATATACTGGATTTCAACCCTTCATTAAACATGGTTTGTAAATATTTTCTTTCGTACTGTGGCTTATCTTCTCATTGTCTTGAAAGTGTCCATTGACCTACAATTTTGATGAAATCCAGTTTATCTATTTTTAATTTTGTCATCTGTGCCTTTTGTGCCATATGTGAGAAATCATTGCCAAATGTCATGAAGGTGTTGACCTATATTTTTGTCTAAGAATTAGATAGTTTTAGCTCTTACATTTAGGACTTTGATCCATTTTGAGTTAATTTTTATATACGCAACCTCATCTTTTTTGCATATAGATATCCAGTTTTTCTGGCACCTTTTGCTGAGAAGATGGTCCTTTCCCCCACTGAATGGTCTTGGCACCCTTGTCAAAAAATATTTGACTGTATCTACAATAGTTTGTTTCTGTGCTTTCTATTGGTCTATATGTCTGTCTTTATAACAGAACCAAACTGTTTTGATTACTGTAGCTCTGTAGTAAGTTTTGAAATGAGGAAGTATAAGTCTTCCAACTTTGTTCTTTTTTAAGATGTTTCACTATTCAAGGTCTCTGGAAATTCTGTATGAATTTTAAGGTGGGTTTTTCTCTCTCTGCAAAATATCATTGCTCTTTGAAACCTTTTTATAGTAGTTTCCTTAAAATTCTTTTTTTTTTTTTTTTTTTTGAGACAGCTTCTCACTATGTCACCTTCTGTGGAGTGCTGTGGCATCACAGCTCACAGCAACCTCAAACTCCTAGACTTAAGTGATTTTCTTGCCTCGGACTCCCAGTAGCTGGGACTACAGGCACCTTCCACACACCTGGCTATTTTTTTGTTGCAGTTGGCCCTGGTCAGGTTCCAACTCATCACCTCTGGTATAAGTGGCTGGCGCTATAACCACTGTACTACGGACACTGAGCCAGTTTCCTTAAATTTTTTTGAGTTATTTTTCAAAGTCTGAGTTATCTTAGTGTTGCCATCTGTTTATTGGCTTTTATCGTTCAAGTTGTGATTTTCTTGGTTCTTAGTATGACAAGTAATTTTGCAGGTTTCCTATTTGGATATTAAGAGACTCTGGATCCTATAAAACCTTTCATTTTACCAAGTAGTTATTCTGTTTGGGTTTAACACACAGCTCCCAGCCTTGTTTGGTAGTGTGGGTTCGATGACGATTTGATATTCAGCAATTTATTCTAGTCTGCTTCATTCATGGGCCATCCGGAGGCCACTAGGAAAACCTGGGTGGTGTTCCATCCTGTAGTTCACTTCTCAAAACAGGGTATTGATTCTCCTCTGTTTTACATGTAGATTGGTCAGGGGACTTCCTGCACAGCTCTCTCCAGTTCCCCCCTCCCTAGGTATTCTTTGCAATCTCTGGTTAAAAGGGCGAGGGACACCTCTGTCACTGCTGGGCAGGGAATGCAGGTTCAGACTTCCCACTCAGTCTCTGCTGACAACATGCTGGCAGGAGAGGGGAACACTGTTCTGAATCACCCACTCTTACTCTTGTTCCTGCTCTCACCTGGGTGGGGATAGAATTCCATACTCCCCAGCAGTCTCTGCTAACACCACGTCAGCAGGGGAGGGGAGCACCACCCTGCCCTAGGGCCCCTGCTACTGCTCTGTTGGGGTAGAAGTTCAGACTTCCCACTTGGTCTTTTCTAGCACCAAACCAGTACAGGAGGGGAGCACTGCCTCACACCATCATTTGCCACCAGGTGGGGATAGGAGTCCAGCCAGGAGTAGACATGGATGGTGTTTGGGGGGAATAGTGTGGCTGTCATCACAGGGGCTTTGTCTGGTTGGTGTACTCCTTTCCTTTCCAAGTAAGTAGGCTTTTCCTGGGGCTTTTTCTCAAAACCTGTTGGAGGTTGGAGCTTGCTTTTCCAGGGCAACATCTAATCCAGACTCGTATATATGGAGAATAAAAAGAAAACCAGGGAACTCCCAACCTGTCTTTTCTCACGTCTTGATATTTCTAGCCAATCTGCCTTCATCTTTACACTTTTAGAATCCTCTTTTGATAGTCTATTGTATTACACTCAGGGATTTTTGTTGCATTAAGGAATAACAGGGAGAAATGAGTCTTCTCCCTTTGTTCATAACCAGAAGTTTTTGTAGTACTTTATGTGTTTATGTGTGTTTGTGTATGTGTAAATTACCTATATATTATATAGTGCATATTCAGTGTACTGTAATATAATATATATACTATCATTCAAGTTGTGATTTTCTATACTATATATATACTATAGTTTTATAATCCTACACAAATATATTATGTTTTAATATCCTACACAAATATATTAGACCTGGCCATATATACATACATTGTGATATGTGTTAGTATCATCTATGACTAAACTTTATAAAAAAGGTATCTTTTTTACTCAATCATCCTGTTTTGGAAATTTATCCATTTTGATACATGTAAATCCAATTCATTAATTTTAAATGGTATAGAGAGTTTCCCATTATAGGAATAAACCACAGTGTTTATCCATTCTTCCACTGAGCAGTTGTTTTTTTTTTTGTTAATACAAGCAGTGTAGCAATAAATACCCTTGTACACATATCCATGTTACATAAAGGTTTGTCCAGAGTTTATATAGAAATGAAATTACTGTGTGGTAGAATATATACATCTTCAACTTCTAAGGTGTCAGCAAACTGAGTTTCAGAGTGGTTGTCCTAGTTTATTACATTTCTTTAAAGTTTCATAAATGGGGGCAGTGCCTGTGGCTCAAGGGAGTAGGGCACCGGCCCCATATGCCGGATGTGGCAGGTTCAAACCCAGCCCCGGCCAAAATCTGCAAAAAAAAAAAAAAAAGTTTCATAAATGTTCTAAATAAAAATATTTATTCTTATATGTTATATTTAACATATACTTACTGTAAAACATTTTATTTCATAAATATTTTAATTTTTTAGGTTTTAATATAACCGCAGGGGTTGATGAAGAAACAGGATTTGTTTATGGAGGAAATCGCTTCAATTGTGGCACATGGATGGATAAAATGGGAGAAAGTGACCGAGCGAGAAACAGAGGAATCCCGGCCACTCCGAGGTAGTGTTCATGTTATAGCGCCTGTGTAATTACACTCTTTCGTTCTATAAATCACAGTGTCCGCCTCCCCCTTCGAATTGTCTCCCCCTGTCCCCTGTCTATACAGAAGCTATCTGTTCTCCCCTGGAAGTTCTCAGGGGTTTCTTTCTCAAAAAAAAGTTTTATAATTCATTATCCCAGTAGTTAAAACATTTTCTTCTTTTTTTTGGAGACAGTATCTTGCTCAGTTGCCTGTGCTAGAATGTAGTAGCACAATCATAATTTGCTATAGCCTCAACCTCCTCAGCTTAAGTGATCATTTTTGCCTCAGCCTCCCAAGTATGCACCACTACAGGCACATACCAGGACACCCAGCTAATTTTTGCCTTTTTAGTAGATATGAGGGTCTCATTCTTTTTTAGGCTGGTCTCAAACTCCTGACCTCAAGCAGTCTTCCCTCCTCAGCCTTCCAGATGCTAGGATTACAGGTGTGAACCACTGTGCCCGGACTGGTACAATATGCATTCTTACAAAGTGAGGGTTATTTTGAGAGAATGTTGTTTTTGTTATATAATAGTTATATGATTCATCAAAATTATTTACTGAATTCACTTTAATGCTTAAATGACTCTAAGTTAGAATGAAATTTATTTTTTAATTATAGAGATGGGTCTGCTGTGGAAATTGTGGGCCTGAGTAAATCTGCTGTTCGTTGGTTGCTGGAATTATCCAGAAAAAATATTTTCCCTTATCATGAAGTCACAGTTAAAAGACATGGTATGCTATTCATTTTACTTACAAAGAAACTTTAAATGTGCTGTCTATATTTCCAACCTACATAATCATCATTTGATTTAATCAACTAATATTAGAAAGTCCTTGAAATTAAAAGGAAAGAAGAATCATTAATTTACTAATATGAAAAATTATAGCATCTGGTTTCTAACCACATTTTTATAGCAACTTTGAACTGAAATAAGAAAAATGTCATAGCTGTGGCCTTTATTGTACTTTTCTTTTTCCTCAACATTACCGTGAGCAAGTTGTACTTCCATGAGCAGTTTTAAAATCTTTACATCTCTTTTTTTTTCTTTATATTTCTTTTTCTAGAATAGCCTGAACCTCACACATAATTTTAAAATTTTCTGGTTCCCACATTTAAAAGTAAAAAGAAACACATGCAATTAATTATAAGATATTTAACTCAATGTATGTAAAACATATGTCAACACATAAGCAATATAAAATGATTCATGATCTATTTTACATTCTTTTGGGGGTACTAAGTCCTTGAAATCCAGTGTATAGTTTACATTTATAGCATATCTCAATTCAAATGTGCTACATTTTAAAAAATAACTTACTGCCTTCTAGTAGATAAAAATAAATTAATTAAATATAATTCTTTGGCTGTAACTAGATATGTAAATTGCTTTGAATGTTTAAAACGTATATCATTTTTCAGGAAAACATGTAACAGTCTCATATGATGAATGGAACAGAAAAATAGAAGACAACTTTGAAAAGCTATTTCATGTTTCAGAAGACCCCTCAGATTCAAATGAAAAGCATTCTAATCTGGTTCACAAACGTGGCATCTACAAAGACAGTCACGGCGCATCTAGTCCTTGGTGTGACTACCAGCTGAGGCCTAATTTTACCATAGCAATGGTTGTGGTATGTGGTTTGTTTGCTAATTTTAAATGTCATAAAATGTTGTGATAGAGTTTACTTAGTTGCTTATTCCCATTTGTTTTCAAATTCATATAATTATTAAAAAGTAGCATATTGCTTACTAGGTAGTTTTATATAGTCTTTTCTAATTAACAAAGTATTGAGCATATCACCTTTAACTAATACTACAGTATCAAAAAAATAGAAGATAGTGGATAATGACTAATGAAGTGTTTCTCAATGATTTTTCATGTGATAGCACACTTAGAAAATGATATTTATACATGCTGGGCTAAGTAGGCAAGGCTGCTTGTACAGATCTCACAGTTTCATTTGGCCCAGGCCTCACCCAACTTCCCTGAGAGCTGGGTGTCTGTATTTGGACACATCTGTGCCACAAGCAGAACCTCAGCACTAGATGGACAGCTCTGAACTAGTGGATTAAAGTGGATACCATAGATTCACATTCTATTTTATTTGTAGTATTACTGCAGTTAGTTCTATCTAGTCAAGAAGTCTAGACTCTCTAATTTTTTATCTGTACTTTAACAGTAAACTTCAAGGGCAGTAAAATAGAGAAGGTCTCTATTCTTCTATGCCTGCCTCACTGTTTCCATATTGTTCAGAAGAGTACTGAACACAGAACTATAAATTATGGTAAAATACATGCAAAAGCACACAAAGGTAGCTTCAGTTCACTATACACTTGATTTCATTTAACTGTTCGAATGAATCCAGATCCTCAGTCAGCAAAGCTATTGTTCCTCCTCCACATCACAAGTAAATTTACCCATGCAAATGACTACTTGTTGACCAAATTCTTCTGTATCTTATTATGACCCTAGAAGCAAAAAATGGGTACCAGAAAAAAGAATTGTAAATCTTCTGAAGAATGAATTAGATAAGTTTAGCTATATTCTGCCTTCACTGCAACTATAGCCACTTCCTGTAGAGCTGGGTCACTTTCTTGAAGTGACCTCCGTGAGCTTTCCTAGCTTCTAAGGCCAAGAACAGTACCTCCAAGTCAGCCTTACAGGATTATATCTGGTTAGGCATCTGCACTCACATTCTGACCCACAGTGGATTTTTAAATAATTTTTCTTCTTTTCCAAGTTTATGAGTAGTTTGTGTGGATGGGAACTAATTCTTCTGTGACCTGAGACATTTGTGTATTTGTTTTTCACATTCATTAGGCCCCTGAGCTCTTTACTGTAGAAAAGGCCTGGAAAGCTTTGGAGATTGCAGAGGAAAAATTGCTTGGTCCCCTTGGTATGAAAACTTTAGATCCAGAGTAAGTTGGAATATAAGTGTTAAGAATGTTGTTAAAATTATAGTGAATCCAAATACATTGTTGACATTAACTATAATTTTTTTGTTTACCACTAACATCTCTAAAATTGCATCAAACTGGCTCAGTCCCTGTAGCTCAAGTGGCTAAGTTTCCAGCCATATACACCAGAGCTGGCAGGTTCAAATCCAGCCCAGGCCTGCCAAACAACAATGACAACTACAACCAAAAAAAAAAAAAAAAAAAAAAAAATAGCCGGGCATTATGGCAGGTGCCTGTAGTCCCAAGCTACTTGGGAGGCTGAAGCAAAAGAACAGCTTAAGCTCAAGAGTTGGAGGTTGCTGTGAGCTGTGATGCCATAGCACTCTACTCAGAGCAACAGCTTGAGGATCTGTCTCAAAAAAAAAAAAAAAAAAATTGCATCAAACTGAGTTTTTAAAAACAACTTCTGTATATCATTAAGTGTCAGTATTCAAAATGCTTTTAGCTTGTCTATACTTAATAATCAATGAAAATGTTTTATATTTATAAAACTAGTATGTCATTAATATTTTCTAATACCTGTTTTTTCTGATTATAAAAGTAATACATGATAATTGTATACATTGCATAGTACAGATGTATGTTTTCCTTTAAAAAATAAGAGTTCTTAACATCTCTTCATCTGTAGATCAGCATTGTTACTTATTATCTTGCCTACTGCCCGGTCTTTTTTTTTTTTTTTTTTTTTTTTGGAGACAGAGACTCACTGTGTCACCCTCAGTAGAGTGCGATGGTGTCACAGCTCACAGCAACGTCAAACTCTTGAGCTTAAGTGATTCTCTTGCCTCAGCCTCCCAAGTAGCTGGGACTACAGGCACCTGCCATAATATTTTTGGTTGTTGTTGTTGTCATTGTTGTTTAGCAGGCCCAGGCTGGGTTCAAACCCACTATCCCCTGTGCATGTGGCTGGTGCCCTAACCCCTGAGCTACAGGCACCAAGCCCACCCAGTCTTTTATATGCATTTTTGTATAAATTTGGACTGTACATGCTACCTAGGAGAATTTTTAAAAGTGTTATCCTAGCCGTTCCTTCCATATTTCTAAATATGTATATGTAGCTATTTCATTATTTACTTTTCATAATGACAGATATTCTGTTCTTACCACCAATCCTCTCCATCTTTGCTATGCAGTTATATGACTTTTTACTTAAATCAATAAATAATTTTGTTTTTACCTTATAATTGTATTTATGCCATATTATATTTCTTATCTGTTCTAACTTCTGTTTTTTCTTGAGTTTCTAATGACCTTTCTGTTTTTCTTCAACTGTTTTCCCTTAAAGCTTGATATTCATCATCAATTTTTTCTGTATCAATGCCTCCCCCCTTTGAAATTTTTCTAATTTACTGCATACATATTTCAGTCTTGAGATGCAAAATTTTGTATATGTATACTTATCTACGTTCTCAGGGTTCTCCACATTTGCAGAGGAGTTAAGAACCACTGGTCAGTCTCGGCACCCATAGCAAAGTGGTTAGAGCACCGGCCACTTAACACCAAGGCTGGCAGGTTCATACCCCACCGGGCCTGCTAAACAACCATGACAACTACAACAAAAAAAATAGCTGGGCTCTGTGGCGTGCACCTGTAGTCAAAGCTAGTGGAGAGGCAGAAGCAAGAGAATCGCTTAAGCCCAAGAGTTGAGGTTGCTGTGAGCTATGACGCCACTGCACTCTACCAAGGGGAATGTAGGAAAACTCTTTGTCTCAAGAAAAAAAAAAAAAAGAACCACTGGTCAAAACTAAAACCAACAGATAAGCTTAGTCATGCAGCCAGTTATACTTCAACAAAAAAAAATTAATAAAATAAAGAAAGTATCAATTTAATTAAATGGAGTATAGCTAATTGTTTTATATTACCATTGCAATAAGTTCATAAACGTATTATAAATTCTCTGTATTATAGCAATGTGTATATCAAAGTTGCTGCTTATAATCTGATAATATGCCAATTTTAATTTGAAAATAACTTTGTGGAGAAGCATGTTTATTAATTCAAATTATCCTATGTATTACAAATTATCCTATGTATATTTGAGTTATTATACGTATATTTGGGATCTAGTCAAATAGTTGACTTTAAACCAACCAATATTTAGTAGCTGGCTAACTCCTTGAAAGCAAAATACCTAAACGTTTTATATTTTTTTGCCTTACCCGGTATTTGTTAATCATTCTGTGATACATTGTTAAAGTCCTCAGAACTCAGTATATATTAGTTGAAGGTTAAATGGATCATGAACTAATGCCACGCTTATTCTGTAGATTGGATGACAAAATAATTTAATTATTTCCCTTATCTTTCTATGTAATGTCTGATCTTTTATTTAACTTAAATTTCAATCATTTTTCAGTGATATGGTTTACTGTGGAATTTATGACAACGCCTTAGACAATGACAACTATAATCTTGCTAAAGGTTTCAATTATCACCAAGGACCTGTAAGAATTTAATTCTTTCTAAGTTTTTACTTTATTATTTTTCAAGTAATTTTGGATATTCATAGTTTCTTTTATCTTTTCTTTTAAATCTTTTTTTAGGAGTGGCTATGGCCTGTTGGGTATTTTCTTCGTGCAAAATTATATTTTTCTAGATTGATGGGTCCGGAAACTACTGCAAAGACTATATTTTTGGTTAAAAATGTTCTTTCTCGACATTATGTTCATCTTGAGAGGTAAGTCATTAGGGGCATGTAATTAATTTATTAGATATTAGATAAATAAAATTTCCTTAAAATTTGTTTCTTTATCCCCTAGATGTCTCAGATATCCCAGTGAAATTTGGAACCTGTAACCATTTTTTTTTTTTTTTTTTTGTAGAGACATTTGTTGCCCTCAGTAGAGTACTGTGACATCACAGCTCACAGCAATCTCAAGCTCTTGGGCTTAGGCGATTCTCTTGCCTCAGCCTCCCAAGTAGCTGGGACTACAGGCACATGCCACAACACCCAGCTATTTTTTTGTTGCAGTTCAGCCAGGGCCAGGTTTGAACCCACCACCCTTGGTATAAGGGGCCGGCACGCTACTCACTGACCCACAGGCACCACCCTGGAACTTGTAATCTTTAACATAAGTTCTACCATATAATTTTCACCTTCCCTTATTATTTTGGGTTATTTATTTTAAGTTGAGGAGTTGATATTGTGCCAAAATAGCTTTTGATGTTTAAAACTTAATTGATAATTTTTGGATATTGGTTAGCACAGGATAGACACTAAAATTAAAAGCATTTTTTTTTGACAAGGTTTCACTATGTCACCCTTGATAGAGTGCTATGGCATCATAGCTCACAGCAACCTCAAACTCTTTGGGTTAAGCGATTCTCTTGCCTCAGCCTCCCAAGTAGCTAGGACTTCAGGCACCCACCACAATGCCTGGCTATTTAAGCGTTTTTCTTTTTTTGTTTTTTTTTTTTTTTTTGGAGACAGAGTCTCACTGTCACCCTGGGTAGAGTACAATGGTGTCGTAGCTCACTGCAACCTCAGAATCTTGGGCTTGAGCAATCTTCTTGCCTCAGCCTCTCCCATGTAGCTGGGACTACAGGAACCCACCACAATACCCAGCAGTTTTTCTATTTTTAAAAGAGACAGGAGTCTCACTCTTGCTCAAGCTGGTCTCAAATTCATGAGCTCAAGCAATCCACTTATGTTGGCCTCCCAGAGTGCTAGGATTACAGGTGTGACTCACCACACCTGACCTAAAGTATAAAAA
The DNA here is from genome assembly GCA_963574355.1 of Loris lydekkerianus. Classification (NCBI taxonomy): domain Eukaryota; kingdom Metazoa; phylum Chordata; class Mammalia; order Primates; family Lorisidae; genus Loris; species Loris lydekkerianus. Next base: position 10,155 of record CAUYPK010039057.1, on the reverse strand, counting down.
ATTAAAGTAAAAAAAAAAATTGTAATTAATTTTTTTTTTTAATTTAAGAATCAAACTGGTAAAAGTGACTCATTTTTAAAGTACTCAGGTTGAACCTTTTGAGTTAATTTACTTAAAGATCTATCAAGAAATCTGCAAAAATGCATTATTGTTAAAATGTCAGGGGTTTTTTATTGTTATTTCAAGAACCATTTCTCACCCCCTATATCTTAATTATTGGCAGCTCAAGTGTCAGAGTCTTGTGTCTTTATAAGATGTTACACATTCAGTCGAAGACTGTTTTAATTTCTCAAATTCTAGATTATTCCTACATATATCTATGTCTTATTTTTCAGAGTCATGCATAAACAGAATAAATTTTATCTCCTTTCTTGTAAGCACACAGGGGCTTCTGTCATCGTGAATGTTGTATTAAAGTTTGTTTTTGTTAAATGTTTAAGTCATGGAAAACCCAGCCCTGCCCTGAATCTTCTTCCTCATCTACAGATAGAATCTGAATTAATCTTCTGTGAATAGTCTTACATTCTGTTCTTTGTTGCACTATAGTATTTCTTATTATTTGCATTTATTTTCTCTTTCTTCCTTTTTTTCCATGAACAGTAAGAATATCTGACACTGCTGGGGTCATTCCCTTTTTACCTGTGATCTTATCTTTTCACACCCATTCCCTATTCCATGATCAATCTTGTTTTAGTAATGATCCTCTCTTGATCTTTTCTTCTTAAACTACAAAGATAGTTGTTGGCCCATTTAAAACTAAGTTCCTTCACACTGTTACTTTCTCAAGCTCTGTCCCGTCATTGTCTTTCTGGCACAGATTTCCCTGGGAGTAGCCTCCTCATTCCTTTTACTTTCTGACCCCATGTTGTCACCATCACCTGCAACCTTGCTTAACCCTCACCACTGTGGTGAAGCTGCTCAGCAAGATCCCCTCTGGTTCCAAGGCCCAGTAACTTCCTTCGTTTCTCTTCTTTGACCTGCCCATTGTATTTGGTTTTTTTGGTTTCTCTTTTCCTGAAAAACTTAATACTGTCTGTACCCAGCAGGGGTCCTCAAACTGCAGCCCGCAGGCCACATGAGGCAGTGTGCTTGTATTTATTCCCATTTTGTTTTTTTACTTAAAAATAAGATATGTGTAGTGTGCATAGGCATTTGTTCATAATTTGTTTTTTTTTTAAAACTATAGTCCGGCCCTCCAACAGTCTGGGGGACAGTGAATTGGCCCCCTGTTTAAAAAGTTTGAGGACGCCTGGTATAGCATTAGGTTGTACTAACTGACCTAGCAATAGTAGCAACTGCAATAAAAATAAATAATACTTACTGACATTGTTCCAGGCATTGTTCAAAAGTGTGCATATAAAATCCCTCATTTAATCGAAACAGCTATATAAAAATCATTACTATTTTTATTATCCTGTTATTATCCATGTGACCATGGAGAAGTTTCTTTTCTAATCCTCAGTTTTCTCATCTGTATAATGGATGAGCTAGCATTGTTTGGTCATTAATACATGTAACACGGGCAAGATTCTAACTCAGATATGAGTTAGCATTAGTTATTGAAGAAGGTGAGTACACTGTACAAAGTCAAATGGCAAGTAATTTGGTGGAGCTTTTAACTAAACTCCAGGCATTCTGACTCCCTAGGCTGTGTTCTTTCTACTGTTTTTCTGGCTTATCTTCATAGCCTCTAAATATAGTCATCCTCCAAAACTCTGTCCTTGATATCCTTCACTTTCTATTCTGTATTTATTCCTTTATATTTTATCCAACTTCATGTCTTCATTTATTAATTTTAGATTCTTTCACGAACTTCAGTTCTGCTTTTTAAGCACCCGATGAACCCCTGACCTTAATGTCCTTCTGCCATCACTCATCTTTTCACATATTTTTTTCTCACTGTGGTTTCCATTTCTGTTATAATATTACCATTATTCATGTTCTCCAAGCTCAGATATTGCAGGTGCTTTATAATTTTTCTTCATATCCTCCTCAGAACATCTAGATAAATCATCAAAACTTTGACCACAGCGTTCTGAGAGCTCTCACCTTTTTCCTTCTGTCCCTGCTTTCCCTGTTGTAAGTCAGAATCTTTCTCTGGAGTACGCGGTAGCCTCACGCTTCAGCGTCCTCTCTGTCCACCTGGTCATATTACCCTAAGTCAGATTAATTTTGTTAACAAGTAATTCTTGCACTTTTAATCTTATATTTAGAAATCTTCAGTAATTCCCCATTACTTACAGAATGAAATCCACACGCTTTAGTTTCCACAGTCTTCTCAAATTACCTTTCCATTTTTATTTCTTCCTGTCTCTTATATGCTACTTTTGATGTTAATAGTAGCTTCAAGTGTGGACTGCACGTTCAGATTAGATTTCAAATTCAGTTCTTGGTACTTATTTTACATATGACTTTAAGAAAATTATCTAACCTCTCTGAAATAAATTTCATCATCTGTGAAATGAGAATAATATTGTCTCATTAGTTGCTCATGTAATCTCAAGATTACATGAGAAGATAAATTAAAAAATACTTGTAACAACTGCTTTTATCTGAAGTGAATCATTTCTCTTTTAGTTAAATCTATAGTAATGTCCACCACTTTCATTTTTTATATTGGTAATTTGCATTTTTCTCCTTTTTTCTCTGATCTGTTAGAACTTTATCAGGTTTATTGATAATTCTTTATAAAAATAGCTTTTGGTTTCACTGAGTTTTCTTTACTATTTTTCTCTTTTCTAACCATTGGTTTCTACTTACCCTTTATAATTCTTTATTCTGCTTTAAGTTTAATTTGTTCTTCTTTTTCTAGTTGCTTAAGGTAGAAATTGAGAAATCATTTAATACCTTTCTTCCCTTATAATATAGGTGCTTTGTGCTTCAAATTCCCTACTAAGTACTAAATTGGTAGCATCCCACAAATTCTGATATATTGTATATTTATTTTCATTCAACTGGAAACACTGGCTTTACTTTTTATTTCTTCTGTAACCAATGGGTTAGAAAAGTGTTATTTAGTTTTCAGATATTTATGAATTTTTCAGAGATGTTCTATTACTGTTTTCAAAAAAATAGTTCCATTATTTTATGACTCTAATCCTTCTAAACTTACTGATAGTTGTTTTATGGCTCAGAATGTGTTCTGTCTAGATAACTATCTGTTTGCAATTGAAAAGAATGTGTGTTCTGCTATCAGTGGATGATGTATTCCATAAATGTCACTTGGGTCAGGTTGGTTTAGTGTTGTTCAAATTCCTTATAAATTTTCTGCCTACTTCTATGAATTGTAGATGGAGGAGTATTGAAGTCTCCTGCTGTAACTGTCCTTATCTCTGTGTGTTTTTTTTCAGCTTGTGCCTCATGTATTTTGAAATCCTACTGTTAGGTATATAAACATTGAGCATTATGTTCTGTTAGAGAATTGACCCCTTTATTGATATAAATTGGCCTTCCTTATAAACTGGTAATACTTCTCTGCCCCAAAATCTGTGCTTAATATTAATACAGTCACTCCAGATTTCTTTTGATTAGTTATTACCATAGTATCTATTTTCCATCCTTTTATTTTTAACTTATTTGTGTCTTTGTATTTAAAGTGTGTTTCTTATACATAGCAGCATATAATTGAGTCTTGCTTTCTTCTGTAGCCTGATAGTCTCTGCCCTTGGGGCATTTAGACCATTTATAATTAATGTAATTATTGACATGGTTGAGTTGAAACTTGCTTGTTTTCTGTATATCCTGTCTGTGTTTTGTTAGCTTTTTCCTCTTTTTTGTGCTTCTCTTGGATTGAATACTTTTTGCTCTATTTTATCTTGTTTCTTGGCCAATTCTTATTTTGCTTTTTTAAGGTTGCTTTAGGTTTATAGTATACATCTTTAACTTATATTTTAAGTAATATACCAATTCAAGTATAGTACAAGAACCTTCAAATATTATAGTTCTATTACTCCTCTTTAGGCCTTTGTGCTATTATAGTCATCCATTTTGCTTTTACATGTTATAACACCCACTCTAGAGTCTTACTATTTTTGTTTAAAAGCACAGTTATCATTTAAGGATATTTAAATAATAACCAAAAAAAGGGCTATGTAGTCACTTACATAGTTGCCATTTCCAGTGCTCTTTATGTCTTTGTGATTATCCATATTTCCATCTGGTATCATTTTCCTTCTGCCTGAAGTATGAATTTTTCAATCCTTGTAAGTGTGAAAAGTTTTTATTTTGTTTTCATTTTAGGATAATTTTACTGTGTATGGAATTCAAACTTGACAAGTTTTTTCTTCTGTACTTTAAAGTAATTGCATTCTTTTGACAAGAAATCTGTCACTTTTACACCTAATGTGCCATTAATCCCATCCAGTATGTTTTTCATTTCACACATTGTAGTTTTCATTTGTTGAAGTCTTATTTGGGTCTTTTTATATCTTCCATATTTCCGCTTAATAATTAGGACATATGGAATATAGTTACAGTAACTGTTTTGATGTCCTTATCTGCTAATTCATTTCTGGATTAGTTTTTCTTATGCTTATTCTATTTATTATGGGTCATATTATCTTCTTTGTCTAGTAGTTTTTTTTTATTAGATTTCAGGTGTGAATTTTACTTTGTTGCATGCTGGATTTTTTTTGCATTTCTATAAATACTCTTGAGCTCTGTTTTAGAATGTAGTCAAACAACCTAGAAACAGTTTGATCCTTTCAGGTCTTGATTTTAAGCTTTGTTAATTGTGAGCAGAATGGCATTTAGTCTAGAATTAATTTTTCTCCACTAATGAATTAAGACCCATCTGAATTCTTTATGCTGTATCCCTAAAATTATGAAGTTTTCTTATGCATACCACAGAGTAAAGCTCAGCCATTTAGAAATATGTGGTGATCTAGTATCTTTTGTGACAGTCTGGATAGAACTAGAAACCATTCCTCTAAGTGAAACAGGACAAGATGGAGAAACAGACACTTGTGCTCAATACCAATAGGAGCTAGTCCATCGACACGTAGTGCACATATGGAAGTAGATCTCAATGAAAATCAAGCTGGGGGAGGGAAAGGGGATGCACCTGCTGAGTACATTACATACTATCTGGCTAAAGGCACACTTACAATTTTGATTCAGTCTGAACAAAAACAGGGTATGTAAATAAAACACATGTACCCCCACTATTCTGAAAATTTTTTAAAGTTATGAAGTTTTCAAATCTGGTAGGAACAAGCAAATGTCATATACTACGTCTCATCTAATCATTTCAGGTGGTTCTGTTTTCATTCTTAAGTAGTTTTCTCTCGTGAATTTGCTAATCGGTACACTACAGATGCTTGAATGGGACCCTCGGAGTTTTTCAGAATTCTTTCTGAGCACAGCTCCCTTCTCTCTAGAACTCTGTCCTGCAAATTGTACCTGCATTAGTCTTCTAGATCCTTAGTTCAACTCAAGAAGGCTGTCCCTGTGTTGCCCTCCCTGTACCAAATCCTGGAAGCTCTGTCAAGGCAGGAATGTGTAACTTGCTTCCTTTGTTTCTTATTTTCAGAAATCACTGTTCTTTGTTGCCAGTCTTAATATCTTGAAAATTATTGCTTCATATCTTGGTCAAGTTTTTGTTTTTTGTTTTGTTTTTGTTTTTTGCTACTGTTTTTAAGAAAAGGGGTCTTGCTCTGTCTTCCAGGCTGGAGTGCAGTGGCTCAATCATAGCTCACTACAGCCTCAAACTGTCTTCCCACCTGAGCTTCCCAAATAGCTGGGACTACAGGAGCATACCACCACATCCAGCTAATATTTTTATTTTGTAGAGACAGGGTCTTACTGTGTTGCCCAGGCTGGTCTTGAACTCTTGGCCTCAAGGGATTCTCCCACCTCAGCCTCCCAGAGTGCTGGGATTACAGGCATGAGCTACCACATCCAGCCTGTGTAGTTCTTTGGTTATATCAGACAGGAAAGAAACTCTGTCCACACTACTTCCTATTTTTCAAATATAGAAATCTTTCCCTCTTTTCTGGCTCAGCATCATATTCTAGCTTCATCTTTTACTGTCATTATGACAGCAATTCTTAAAGGAGCCCTGGTTCTTCATAGTGACAAATACTATTTAGAAGCCAGATGTGGGCACTTGGCATGTTCCATGCCCCCTAGTAGGTAGAGCTAAGGAATATATAATGTATAATACATATTATACATATATATAATGTATAATATAGACATACAAGTACATGTGCACATATCTTCATCTGTAATGAAAACCTGAATTCACACCAGTTCAATCTGTTCCTCAGTGTTTAATTCTATTTTTCTCCCTTTCTATATTGCAATTCTCTTTTCTAAAGTTGAGTAACCTACTTCCCACCACTCCATACATTCCGCTCAACCTGTTTGGACCTAATGTCCCACACTAGGCCACCTCTCTGTGGGTGGATACCCTCCTTGTGCCACTTGGGCTCTGATTGCCTCCTCTGTACCACCCTCCCCTGTGGTTGGTGTGAACTCCCTCCTCAGGCCTCTTGGGCTCTGACATCCCGCTCCATGCTACCTGTCACTTTTCCCTCCTCCCCTCTGCAGCTGTGGTGACCTACCTTGCTCTGCCCCACCTGATGACTTTAAGAATGGAGAAGTCCTTACATCTGTGTGGGCATGTCTCAGTGCATAAATCTAATTATAAGATGCATGTTAGTGGGTTTGTAACCTTGTTTTGTGCCTTAGTTCTGGTAGTACATTAGTTTGCTACGGCTGCCATAACAAAGCACCACAAATTGAGTGACTTAAACAATGGAAATCATTAAACAACAGAATACTGTCTAACATTTCTGAGGCCAGAAAGCTGAAATTAAGGCAGAAGCAGGGCCATTCTCCCTCTGAAGGCACTAGGGAAAGGTCTCTTCCAGCCCGCCCTCCTCACCGCTGGTAGTTCTGTGGCTTGTGGCAACAAAAGCCTTACTCCAGCCTTCCCATGGCACTCTGTCTGCATGTCTGTGTCCAAATTTCTCCCATTTATAAGGACACTGTTACATTGGATAAGGGCCCACCTGCCTCTAGTATGATCTTATCTTAACTAATTATATCCGCAGTGACCTAGGTCCATATAGGTTCACATTCTGAGTCTGGGTTTAGGGCTTCAACATATGAATTCGGGGTAGGGGCTGGGGCAAGGCACAGTGGGGCACACCTCAACCCATTACAGGGATTCACGTACCCAAATTCAGTAATTTGGCATTTTACTCTGAAGTAGCCTGAATACTTGGGAACAAAGATTTTCTGTATTTTTTATTTCTCTGGGATAGTCTTTTTTTAATATGGTACGACACTGATGTTATTGAGAGTTATTAACTAAAATCTCTTATATTTACCTAGTAGAATTATTTTTTGTTCCATTTTTACTATGAAATATTTGTAAACTACAGAAATGTATATGTAACATAACCCTGAGTTATAAGTAGCATGATAATAAAACAGGTATGATCTAACAACCCAACTTAAAAAAGAAACATTACAGATTTCTGTATTTTGGGTTTTCTTAAATTCATATTTCATATTTAAGGGATTACACAGAAATTAAGAATAAGTTGATATGCTAATAATCTTTCTGACAGGAAGACCTGGAACATGAACCTCTGTAAATCTCTGTTACCTCTCTACAAATAGGAATAATTATGTTACCTACCTTATAGGGTCACAGGAAAAATTAAATGTGATAATGTAGATAGAGCACTTAGTATTAAAACATATGAGTGCATAGTAAATGCTAAATTTATTCAGTAGAATGAGAAATCAGCTGGCTTTTTTTTTTAAGTAGCAAGTTCTCGGCTTTTTTTCCTAATTATAGTTCTTAATGTTTCTTCATAGCTTTGTTTAGTTACACAGTTTTATAAAGATCCCACCTAATATATCTACATAATTACAATTTGAGTCTCATAAACTCACCCCAGAAGGAATATAATTATGCCTGAGAGGGTATTTGTCTCTATATTTATATATTGCTTGTAATGGTGGTCTCTTCTATGTTTTTTTTTCCTAGATAATTTTTTTTATTGTTAAATCATAGCTGTGTACATTTGTGCAATCAAGGTGTACAATGTGCTGGTTTCATATACAATCTGAAATATTCTCATCAAACTGTTCAACGTAGCCTTCATGGCATTTTCTTAGTTATTGTTTGTAGACATTTGTATTCTGCATTTAATAGGTTTTACCTGTACCCATTCTAAGATGCACTGTAGCTGTGGCCCCACTCATTACCCTCCCTCCACCCTAACCTCCCCCACTCCCTTCCCCTCCCTTGGCCCTTTTCCCCATATTCTTGAGCTATAGTTGGATTATAGCCTTCATGTGAAAGCTATAAATTAGCTTCATAGTAGGGCTGAGTACATTGGATACTTTTTCTTCCATTCCTGAGATACTTTGTTAAGAAGAATATGTTCTAGCTCCATCCATGTAAACATGAAAGAGGTAAAGTCTCCATCTTTCTTTAAGGCTGCATAATATCCCATGGTATGCATGTACCATGGTTTACTAGTCCATTCGTCGGTCGATGGGCACTTGGGCTTCTTCCATGACTTAGCAATTATGAATTGGGCTGCAATAAACATTCTGGTACAGATGTCTTTATTATATTGTGATTTTTGGTCTTCTGGGTATATACCTAGTAAAGGAATTATAGGAATTTTTAGATCTCTAAATATTCTCCAAACATCCTTCCAGAAGGAATGTATTAGTGTGCATTCCCACCAGCAGGGTAGAAGTGTGCCCTTTTCTTCACATCCACACCAACATCTCTGGTTTTGGGATTTTGTTCTGTGGGCTACTCTTACTGGGGTTAGGAGATATCTCAAAGTAGTTTTGATTTGCATTTCTCTGATGATTAAGGGTGATGAGCTTTTTTTCATGTGTCTGTAGATCGTGCATCTGTCTTCTTTAGAGAAGTTTCTCTTCAAGTCCTTTGCCCACCCTGAGATGGGATCACTTGTTCTTTTCTTGCTAATACGTTTGAGTTCTCTCTGGATTCTGGTTATTAAACCTTTATCGGAGGTATAACCTGCAAATATTTTCAAGAGTTTTCCCTGCACTTTCTTCAAGTATTTTTGTAGTTTCATGTCTTAAGTTTAAATCTTTACTCGAGTGAGAAAGAGTCTATCTTAGTTAATGGTCAAAGGTGTGGGTTCAGTTTCAGTCTTCTACAGGTTGCCACCCAGTTTACCCAGCACCATTTGTTAAATAGGGAATCTTTTCCCCACTGAATGTTTTTAATTGGCTTGTCAAAGATCAAATAACGGTAAGTAGCTGAATTCATCTCTTGGTTCTCTATTCTGTTCCAGACATCTACTGCTCTGCTTTTGTGCCAGTACCATGCTGTTTTGATCACTATTGATTTATAGTATAGTCTCACGTCTGGTGGCATGATTCCTCCTGCTTTGTTTTTATTGCTGAGTAATGTTTTGGCTATTCGAGGTTTTTTCTGATTCCATATAAAACGAAGTATTTTTTCAAGATCTTTAAAGTATGACAATGGAGCTTTAATAGGAATTGCATTAAAATTATATATTGCTTTCAGCAGTATGGACATTTTAACAATGTTGATTCTTCCCAGCCATGAGCATGGTATGTTTTTCCATTTATTAACATCTTCAGCTATTTCTTTTCTTAGAGTTTCATAGTTCTCTTTGTAGAGATCTTTCACATCCTTTGCTAGGTATACTCCCAAATATTTCATCTTCTTTGGCACTACTGTGAAAGGAATAGAGTCCTTGACTGTTTGTTCGGCTTGGTTGTTGTTGGTATATATAAAGGCTACAAATTTATGGGTGTTGATTTTGTAGCCTGAGACATTGCTGTATTCCTTAATCACTTCTAAAAGTTTGTAGTAGAATCCCTAGTGTTTTCCAGATATACGATCATGTCATCTGCGAAGAGTGAAAGTTTGATCTCTTCTGACCCTATATGGATACCCTTGGTCATCTTTTCTTCCCTAATTGCAATGGCTAAAACTTCCATTATAATGTTAAAGAGCAATGGAGACAATAGGCAACCTTGCCTGGTTCCTGATCTAAGTGGAAATGATTTCAATTTGACTCCATTCAATACGATATTGGCTGTGGGTTTGCTGTAGATGGCCTCTATTAGTTTCAGAAATGTCCCTTCTATACCAATTTTCTTAAGTGTTCTGATCAT
>CAUYPK010039054.1:0-73945 GCA_963574355.1 Loris lydekkerianus | reverse complement strand
TCTTCCCCTTGTAGGTAATGGTTTTCTTTCATCTGGCAGCTTTCAGAATTTTCTCCTTCATATTAACTTTAGTGAAATTGATTATGATGTGTCTGGGGGATGTCTTATTTGGGTTGAGTCGTGCTGGAGTTCTGAAACTGTCTGCTGTCTGAATTTCGTTATGTCTTGGCATGTCTGTAAAATTCTCCTTCATAATCTCATGGAGAAGGGACTCTGTGCCTTGTGAAGCCACTTCATCATTTTTTGGGATCCCTATAAGATGAATATTGGTTTTCTTCCAATTATCCCAGAGCTCTCTGAGAGAGTGGTCTGTTTTGCCCTGCATTTCCCTTCCTGTTTGAGAATTTGGGAGCGTTCGAAAAAAACTTTGTCTTCAATGTCAGAAATCCTTTCTTCTGCTTGCTCCATTCTGTTACTTAGGGGTTCTATTGTGTTTCTCAGATCTTTGAGGAATGCAACTTCTTGTCTCAATGTGTCAAAATCTTTGGTTATTTGGTGTTTGAATTTTTTGAATTCTTGAGATATCTTTTGGGTTACTGCTTGGAGTTCTAATTCGATCTTTTTTGCTATCCAGATTCTGAATTTGATTTCTGACATCTCAGCTATTTTTTTGGGCATGGGATCTTGTGCTATGTCTGCCCCATTGATCCTTGGGGGAGTTTATCTACTCTGATTATTTATATTGCCAGAGTTTTCATGTTGATTTTGCCTCATTTTTGTTTTTCACCATTGCCTCTGCCCATCCTCAGAGTTGGGGAGGTGTCTCTTCAAGATTAGATCCCAGCGGGATCACTCTATTGTTGCTGGATCTTTGTAAGGAGTGACCCTGTGTAGTTTCTCTGGGGCTGCTCCAGCTATGGAGTTCTAGTTGTTGAAGCTGCTCCAGCATATGACACACCCGGATCCAGCAACTGGACTGGAAGTGGTGCGCACAGTCCTGGGAGTGCCTGGCACCCAGTGACTTTGGCACAGAGAGCCCAAGGCTCCAGCAGTCTCTGGCCAGGAGAAGGGCTCTATGCAGAGGCAGGGAAGGCTCCAGAGGGCACGCAGCTACCAGAGTCCCTGGCCAGACAAGCGGACCAGTTTGGAGGCTAGGAGTATACAGGAGGGAGGATGCAGGTTTGCACAGCTCTTGCAGTTCCTGCTTAGGGCATGCAGAGGCCCTGTGGGTTGGGGGTCCCAGCACAGCTCTTATGGAGGTCCAGGTGGCACCAAGCCCAGGAGTTTAAGGTTGCTATGAGTTGTGACACCACACCACTCTACCCAGGGCAACAGCTCAAGGCTCCAGTGTGCCAAAACCATCTCACTCTGCCCCTAGGGGTTAAGGCTGTGAGGCAGCTCTGTCCCCACTTTTAGGCTGCTCAGTCATTATGTTACTAGGTCCTGCCTGATCCTTGCTCGGTGACCCTGAGGGCGGAGCTTGGTGGCCTCAGCTCCCTGTGGCCCAGCTCAGCGGCTCAGTCTGGGGCCCCAGACAATGCCCAAAATTCTCTGCACTCCTGCTCAAGCTCTCCCCAAGGCAGTTCAACTGAGTGCCAAGTCCAAAAACACTGAAACAGTTCACAGGTAAGGCCTTTCTGGTTTGCAGTCTCACTGCTGGTGTATTTACGGTTTCCGGCGGGATTAGGTCCATCAAACACATGCAACCACTTGCCAGTTTTCCACTGTTTTTTTCCTCCTCTTGGGGTCTAGAAGTCCTTTGCTGACTCCCTGTGTCCTCAAAGGGATGATCATAGGCAGATCCCACCAGCCAGAGATGCCTGGAGTCTTTTCACCCCAGACTCACTGTGCCCAGTTGCAGGGAAGCTGTTACTTGGCTGCCATCTTTAATCTGTCTCCTTCCCCAGATTTTCAAGGGCCATCCAGAGCTCACTGGGCTGCCTGAGCTGCAACACTTTCCAACGCACAACCCCTCTGCCAACAGCTCTGGTACTCTCCACTCTCTCTGCATGCCCCTCAGTCCAACAAAATGCCACTTTATCACTGATCTATGGCCCATGGGCTCAATTCCCAAATTCCTGAGACCAAACATTCACTGAAGAAATTCCAGTAACAAAACTGCAACAATATTCTTTCTAATGTCTTTTCATTTTCTCCCATGTCCCACATGGCCATGTGGGCTGCCACCAAAGACAGAAAGTGGAAAACATGGAACTTCCAGTTTCTCTCAGAATAGCCAGGGGGCAAAGTTGGAGCATGGAAGAATGGCACACTCACACATTCATTTCACCCCATGAATGGGGGGGGGGATGCGAAATCTCACCTATTGTTACCCAACTCAGTCATTCTCAAAGCACTCACATGCATACAATTCCAACTCACTTCTTAACCTGTGCAGCCTCGATTTCCCACTTGAGCTGCTACTTACCCATAGGAGGAAAACCAGCACTCCCCTAGGCCCTGTGAAGGAAGGTCCACCTCACCCTCGGAGTTCTCTCAGTCACACCACATCCACACACTCTCATACACCTTTCAACAGACCTGCCAGTGATCTAATGCCCAAGGAGTTGATCAAGCTCCTCTTCCACTAAGACTGTAGTGGAATCCCCAGATCGATCATACCTTGCCTTAGACGTCTCCCTGTGTAGGTACCGGTTCCTCATGCTAGTTCCTCATGGTGTTTGACTTTTTGAAGACCCGCCCATGGGATCCTTTCTCAGCCCAGCCAAGGCGGCCACACAGGGAGGCCAAACTGCCTCCCTGGTGCGCTCAATGGTTCATGTGCCCAAGCTGATAAGGGGCCCCCATGTGGGTGTCCAGAGGATTGGGTCCAACTACCAGGTGCATGTTCTCTCCAGGGGTGATCTTGCTTCCCAGTCAGGGAGCCAAAAATGTTGCAGGAAAACAAGGCCCAATGGAGAAAAAGAGCACCAAAACACCACATTTATAAGAGGAAGGGCTTTATTCATTAGCCAGGAGCGTAAGGCATAGAAGAATTCCAAATGGTTGCACTCTAGCATATCAAATCATTATATTACCTACCAAAATATATACAAATGTATTTGTCAATTTAACCCGAATAAATCTCAAAAAATTAATTTATAAATGAGTAAATATTTTTCTGTCTTTCATATAAGAAGTACAGGAAAAGATGGCTGCTAGTGCTGATTCAGAACCTCAATGATATCGTACAACATGCTGCAATTTTATTTTTATTTTTGCCCTTTTTTTCTAATAGTAATAAGAAGACTGAAGCAAGTTTACCCATCCTGGCCTTACATGAGATGAAAAATGTGTGGTACCATAGAATTTTATGTACAGTCTTTCCAGAGTATTCACATGGGATTGGTTTCTAGACTCCTCCTGATAAGCAAAATTTGTAGCTGCTCAAATATCATAGTATTTACACACAATCTACACACTTATATTCTTTATCCTTAGATTATTTATAATACCTAACACAATGTAAATACTATGTAACTAGTAGTTTCTCTGTTTTTTAATATTTATACTTTAATTATTTTTATTTCTGTATTATTATTATTCTTTCAAATATTTTTAAGGCATGGTTGGCTAAATCCATACAGGAAAACCTGTAGTTATGTAGGGCCAACTGTATATCTAATTACCATATATACTCGAGTATAAGCCGAGTTTTTTTGGCACAAAATTTGTGCCGAAAAACCCGAACTCGGCACAAATTTTGTGCCGAAAAGACTCGGCTTATACTCAAGTATATACAGTAGCTATAACTAAGTCTAGTGGCCACTTGACACTTCAGGCTAAAATAAATGTTAGAAATGTGAATATTTAGCTTTTGTAACGTTTGTAGTAGAAACATGGAAAAGGGAAAGAGTTGAGAATAGGACCTGGGAATGTCAACCAACAGCATCTTACGTGGTGTGTTCAGAAAACTATATCCTGTTTGGATAGCCAAAATCTCTTAAAAGGAGAACTGAAGTTGTTGAATCAAAAAAAAATGGAGGGTAGTTCTTGGCTACACTTGGGTTTTCAACTTTGTTCTGTAATATGTACAGTTTAACTACCCTTCACCCAAACTGCACATAGGCTGAAGTAGCAAACCTATAGGTGCAATGCACATTCTAAGGAAATTGATCTTTGGAAAAGGTCAGACAAAGCCAAATATTAGAGTCTATCAGAAGGAACAAATGGCATGTGTTTAAAGTAATGGGTATGTTAATTAGCTTGATTTAATTATTTACATTGTATATATAAAATATCATTGTGTACCTCATAATTACATATGATCATAATTTCTCAAAATATGAGCTTCTAAATGCAATATGAAAGCCAAAGGGACCAGAAATAGCCTCAAAATGGGAGTGTGAGGTTAAGACTCTCAGATCCAGAGTAGATCTTGCAAGAGAAGCTGTTTGAAGTAAACCAGAGAATTAGCTACACTTTGCATTGAGCTTTATGTTAAAGCCTACTAGTGGATGAGGATGTTCAGATGACTAGAAATGCTCAAAGTAGGGCACATTTGAAGATCTATTAAAGAATTTGAAGCCAAATGATCAGATGTATTTTAGAATTATCATGATAGCTTTAACACAAAGATCACTTTAGGAAACAAGAATCTTCAGGAGAAATACAGCAGTTCAGAAATCATAATAATGGTCCATGTAAGCATTGTATCTAATCCTCCTAACTGATGCCATTTTAATCTTTCAAAAGATACTTTGCTTGTTCTTCTATCATAGTACTCATAACCTTGTCCCATGTAAGTAGAAATTATGGCTTTTTTTCTTTTTAATTTTATTAATTGATTTGAGTACATTTCAGCATTTTGAGTACCTACTAATCCCTGTTGTAGGCGATAGGGAGATAAAAATAAACAAAAGAGCATTTTTCTGTTTCTGTAAGTGTGTTTTTATGTTCACATGAGAAAGAGTTAATAAACATAAATAAACCAAGGCTGTTTCATTTTGAGATGCTAGAAAATTCAAGTGGGGTTAGGAAAATAAGAAATAATGGAGAATCTATTATTTTATATTAGGATAGTAAGAAAGTCTCACCAAAAATCTAAAACTCAAAGAAAGTAGGGGAGTGAGCAATTTGGTTTTAGGGAGGAAAATGGATTAATGCAGAGAAAACAAGTGCAACAGCCCATGAGGTAATGCATGTGCAATGTTTTCAATTACAAATAAGGAAGCAGCGTAATTGGCCCATAATGAGTGATGGAAGAGTAGTAAGTTACAATATCAGAAAAGCAGCTATGAGCCAAATCATGGACGGATTTGTAGACAATGATAAGAATGTTGCCAGAAAGCTTGGAAATCATGCGATAATATTGAGCAGAAAAAGGACATGATTAGATTTCAGTTATATGGGATCACTCTGGCTGCTGTGTGGAAAAATATCTTGTAATGGAACAAAAAAAGGGAAGCAAGTAGATCAGCAAGTGAGGATACTACAATAAGCTGAGAAATACGTCACGGGATTCTAGATACATTTTTGAACTATAGGTAAGAGACTGGCTGATGGATTCTATATGAGGTGAGAATGACAGAAAAGGGTCAAGGTTGACTAAATTATTTTGCAGAGCAACTGAAAGAAAAATTTTCATTAACTTAGTGGGGAAGATGGTCAAAGAAATAGTAGTAAAATGAGTAATTCCATTTGGGTCATACTTACTTTAAAATAAATATTAACCTTAATATTTAATGTTAAACCAGTATTTTTCTTTTTCATCTCAGACATTATAGTTTTCTCCTTTAAAAGTTTCTGTTTAACATCAATGTTTGCTCTAGCTTCTTAAGCATATGAAACACCATTATAATGTACTGGCCTGCTAATTCTTCCAACTGCTATTTCTGGATTAGATTCGCTATGATTTGAATTTTTGTCCTCTCCCAAATTTACGTTGAAATTTAATTGCCATAGTAACATCATTAGGAGGCGGGGCATTTATGAGCCAACTAGGGCTTGAGGACTCTTCCCTTTTGGGTGGAAATAACGGCGTTACAGAAGGCAAGTCCAGCCCCTTACTGCTGTTTCCCCTTCTCTCCTTCCATCATGTTGTGAAGCAGCAAGATGGTCCTTGCAAGATGCCAGCGCCTTGATAGTGAACTTTTTAGCCTCTAGAACACTGAGCCAATAAATTTCTGCTCATTATAATTTATCCATTCTGTGGTATTATGTTATAGCAACATAAATGGACTGAGTCAACTTTGTTTTTTTGTGCTCAAGTAGAGTTTTCTTTTCTTTTCTTTTTTTTTTTTTTAATTAAATCATAGCTGTGTAAATTAATGCAATCAGGGGGTCACCATACACTGGTTTTATATACAATTTTAAATATTTTCATCAAACTGGTTAACATAACCTTCCTGGCATTTTCTTAGTTATTGTGTTAAGACATTTATATTCTATATTTAGTAACTCTAGTAAGATTAGCCCACATCACAAAATCCCCAAACCAGAGATGTTGGTGTGGATGTGGAGAAAAGGGAACACTTCTACACTGCTGGTGGGGATGCAAACTATTATGTTCCTTTTGGAAAGATGTTTGGAGAACACTTAGAGATCTAAAAATAGATCTGCGGGCAGCGCCTGTGGCTCAAAGGGGTAGGGCGCTGGTCCTATGTGCCGGAGGTAGTGGGTTCAAACCCAGCCCTGGCCAAAAACTGCAAAAAAAAAAAAAAAAAAAAAAAAGACTTGCCATTCAATCCTACAATTCCTCTACTAGATATATATTCAGAAGACCAAAAATCACATTATAACAAAGATATTTGTACTAGAATGTTTGTTGCAGCCCAATTCATAATTGCTAAGTCATGGAAGAAGCCCAAGTGCCCATCAACCCACAAATAGAGTTTTATTTTCCTCTTTCTTTTTATAACTTATTACTTTTATTGCATATCCAATATTGTGAATTTTACTTTGTCATATGCTGTCTATTTTTGTATCTCCATAAATATTATCGAGCACTGTACTTATATCCAACATACTTGGGAACATAATTTGATTCTTTTCAATGTTGCTTTTAATCTTCATTGGTCAGTATCTGAACAATGTTTAGTGTTGGGTAAATTGTTCCTCAGTTTAAAGCAAAAGCCTTTTTAAGACATTACCTGATGCCTTGTGAATTATAAACTTTTCACTTGGTTCTTGGAAACAGTCACTCAGATAGTTTTTCACACACATCTGCTTTTCAGATTAAATTGAAAATTACAGGGGGCTCTCTCTAGGTATAAAAGGCTTTCTCATTGCTCAGCTCTCTCTTCTCTGCTGTTCAGTTCTGTGAACTGCAAGCCTCTGTGGCTGCCTTATTCTCTCACCCATCTCCTCCACTAAGGGAAAGTACCAGTTCTCACTCACTCCACTGTGGCCTGGAAACTCTTTCTAGACAGCAAAGGAGCCAATTTTAGGGTTCACTTTTTTTAGGAATCATTATCTTTTGTATCTGATGCTCAGTAACTTGGTAAGTATTTTCTTATATGTATTTGTGAATTGTCTTAGTTGTTTTAGGTAGGAAACTACATAAAGTTCTTTTTATAAAATCTTGATTGGAAGTGCAAGTCCTTGCCATCTATAATTTTGTTTTTTCTTTCTCTATTTTAAATAAATACTGTTAAGAAAAATACAAGACCAAAACACAAAACACATTTTACATTTACAGATTGCTGAGTTTTGACAAATCCATACACACATGTAAGCACCAGCAAAATCAATGTACAAGCCATATCCATCACTTGCAAATGTTCTCTCATTACCCATATTTGTTAATTACCTGTCTTAGTCCCAGGTTCTACCACAAAGTACCATAGACTGAGTGGCTTCTAAGCAATAAAAATTTATTTCTCATAGCTCTGGAGGCTGGAAATTTGAGAGTCTGGTGCTAGCACAGTTAAATTCTGGTGAGACTCCTCACATGATAGAAAGAGTGGGAGAGTGCTCCCTGGGTTATCTTTAATAAGATCGTAAATATCATTCATAAGGATTTCACTCTTACGACCTGCATTAGCTCCCCAAAGTCTTTATCTCCTAATACCATCGCATTGGGGTTAAGATTTCAATATGTGAAATTAGGGGGGGACACACAAACATTTAGACAGTATCAGGCACATTCAGGGTGGTATGGCCATAGACCTCACAATCATTTAGTTCATAACATCTACCCTCCAACACATCCACACGCAGCCATTCATCTGCTGTTTGTACTATAGATTTGTTTGTGTAGCCCAGAATTTCACATAAATAGAATCATAATATTTATCTTTATGCGTTCTTTCTTTCACTTAGCATAATGGTATAAATATTATCTTTGTTGTATTTATAAATAATGCATTCCTTTTTATTACTGGATATTATTTAATTAAGACTATAATGTGATAATTCCTAGCTATTTGGTTATTTCCAGTGTAGGTCATGATGTTATTACATGCATGTAAATATTTATATGCAAATATTTGTATGATTATTATATGTTCAATATATCCCTTTCACTTATAGTTTTATTTAGGAATAAATTCTCTTCTGCTGTCAATCTGACCTGAAACACTTTCTAATACATACACACACACACACACACATATATATACATATGTGTATATGTAAGTATGTATGCAACAAATATATAGACATAGATATTATTGTCACATATGTATACACATACATACCTATATATACATACATTTATGTATATTTGTTGCTATTTTTACTTAGTACAGTTTTCATGATTGCTAGTAAGTACTGTTAGGGCTTCTATAACCCTACGATTCTATCTTCATTAATAGAAGTTCCTTGGCTGTAATTTTCTCTGTTATTCAAACCAAACTTAATAATGTCTAACTACAGTTCTTTTTCCTCATATCAGTCGGTAAAAATAAATTTTTATCTCTTTTTTTTCTGAAATATTAATTGAAACACAGGAAACAAACTGAAAAGATCTCCAAAGATTTTCTATAATTTTTACCTTTTATTTTTTCTCTATTAAAGAAAGATTGCTTAGATTTGGGGCAAGTTAAAAGTGATAGTCACTAGTCATACTCTGGTGATTCCATCTGCTTTCCTACTAGTATATATAATTTCATGGGAATGTCAAAGTATCTTATCATCTTTCATGACATATGGTCTTCCAGTCACTTGAACTTTTCCTGCCACTTGAACTTTTCCTGCCATGAATGTACCTTAGTTGTAAGACTATCTTTTATGTGACTTTAAAAATATATCGATTGTTGTATTTTTCACTGGCTAGTGCTAAGACTAGCATATATAGCTCATTGTATAATTAATAAACAGCTAGATGAAAGAAATAGATAATTATCTGCATGTATTGCCAAACTTGGTTTTAAATAACCATATTTTACAAGCCATACCATGTTTGCTTAATATTTATATAATTCATAATATTCATGACCTCTAAAATGAAAATATGCTTTTTATTTCTATTGTATCTGAAATACTGTGTTTTGGGATAATACTGTGTTCTGACTTTCTTTCACTTTCTCAGGGTCTACCATACTCTCACCTTACCCCAGTGTTTTCTTATGTATGAAATATTTCTGAAGACAGACAGGACATTTTACTGTTAATGAAAAACACAGGGAACACCTCACCAAAATGGAAATTTCAAAAGAGAAAATATGGAAAAAGCTAGATGTCAAATAGTAACCATGACCCTTTGCAACTGACCTCTGCTACTTTTTCACATAACTTTCCACATTACCTTTTTTTCATTTTTTACTTGTTGACTTTATTTTTGACGTTATTACTTACAATATTATTTATCCTGATAGTGTGAATTCTTTTTTTTTTTAATTCTCTTTATTATAGGTACATAATAGTTGCATATATTTATAGGGTATGTGTGATGTTTTGATACAATGTGAATTAATCAAGTCTGAATAATTGAGATATCCATCACCTCAGGTATTTATCATTTCTTTGTGTTAGAAATATTTCAATTCTACTCTTTTTGTTATATTAAAGTAAATACTAACTAGTTGATTATAATCACTTTGTTGTGCTATAAAATATTATTCATTCTAACTATCTAACTATAATTTTTGAACCCAATAACCATCCTTCCTTTATTCCCCACCTTTACTGCTACTATTCCCAGCCTCTTGTTAACATCATTCTACTCTCTGTCTCCATGAGATCAAAATAAGACATACAAATAACCAAAAGCATATGAAAAAATGCTCAACATAATTAGTCATCAAAGAAAAGCAAAAAAAATAAAAATAAAAAACTACAATGAGATATCTCACCCCAGTTAAAATGGCTTTTATCAAAAAGACAGGCAATAATGAATGCTGGTGAGGATATGGAAAGGGGAACACTTTTACACTCTTGGTGGGAATTTAAATTAGCACAGAACTATAGAGAACATTGTGGAGGTTCTACAAAAGTCTAAAAATAGAACTAGCATATGACCCAGCACTCCCACTGCTAGGTGTATATCTAAAAGAAGATAAATCAGATATCTGGACTCCCATGTTTACTGAAGCACTATCCAAAATAGCCAAGATTTGGAACCAGCCAAAGTATCCATCAATGGGTGAATGGATAAAGAAATTGTTCTACATACACACAATAAAAAACTAGATAGCCATAAAAAAGAATGAGATCATGCCATTTGCAACAACATGGCTGGAACTGTAGAGCATTTTGTTAAGTGAATAAGTCAAACATGAAGAAAAAATCTCAAGTGTTCTCACACGTACATGGAGGCTTAATATTGCACATTACTTTTTATACGTTATCATGAAATTCTTTGTAAAGGCAACATAATCTAACTAATAATATTCAGGAAATGATGGTGACTCCATCTATAAATTGCATAACCAACAAATATAATTTTCTAATCTCATTAACAATTGTAAGAGGACGTTGGAAATATAAGAGAAAGCAACAATTGCAGGTATTCTTTAAACTGCAAGTTAGAGGTTCTTTTACATAATAAAGAAATATTACATAATTGTTTTTTTATTGTTAGGGATTCATTGAGGGTATAATAAGCCAGGTTACACTGATTGCATTTGTTAGGTAAAGTCCCTCTTGCAATCCTGTCTTGCCCCCAAAAGGTGTGGCACACACCTAGGCCCCCCCTTACCTCCTTCCCACTCTCTGCTCTTTCTTTCCCCACCCTTCCTTCCTTCTTTCTCTCTCTGCTCTCCCCTTCCCCCACCTCCACCAGGACCCTAATTGTCATTAATTGTCCTCATATAAAAACTGAGTACCATATATACTCGAGTATAAACCGAGTTTTTTCGGCACAAAATTTGTGCCGAAAAACCCGAACTCGGCTTATACTCCGGTCATACAGGTTATTTGATTCAGTGCGCACGCACCTAATCAAATGCACGTAGTCTCCAGTCGTCTTCTGCCGTCTGCTTGAAGGGGTGGTGCTTCAGCTCAGTCCACAAGTCGCAGCTGAGCTGAAGAGGTAGGTGGCTGAACTGAACCGTATTCCACTGAACTATTTAACCCACAATATTTAATGGCACATTTAATTAAGTGAAAACCCCATTTAAGGCAGGAAATGGTGCAACGCGCCTTCAAGAAATGCGGCATTAGTAATGCGATGGATGGCAGTGAAGACTGCGCTTTGTATGAGACCGACAGCAGTGATGATGATATCTCCAAACTCAGTGATGATGACAATGTCTATACTGATACTCTCACATCAGATGCAGCTGAAGCTCTGTTTGGACATACAGATGATGAGGAGGAGAAATTCAGTTTTGAAGGATTTTAACCTTTGTGATTTAGGTTGACTACCTGTTAAGCTACGTTTTTCTGCACTTTATTTAAAGTTTTAAAGTTGTTATTGCTAGTTTATAGTTTTTCTTTAGCAATAAATATTGAAAAGCATTTAACCTACTGATTCCTCAATTATTGTAGTTGTTTTGGGTATATATTTTTATTTTGAAATTTACCAGTGGCTGCTGCATTTTCCACCTCAGCTTATACTCGAGTCACTAAGTTTTCCCAGTTTTTAGGGTAAAATTAAGGGGGTCGGGCTTATACTCGGGCCAGCTTATACTCGAGTATATACAGTAAAAAAAATTATTCCAGGTGATTCTTCTTTTTTGTTTGTTTTTTGAATTTTTGAGATTTATATGAGAAGCTCAAAGGTTTTTTTTTTTTTTTGTCATTTCAGATTAATATAAGGGTAGATATGATTAGATTACATTGTTAGTATTCATTAGGTGAAGTCCAAGTTGGAGTTGAACCTTAGCTCAGGAGGTGTGTCAGATACCCCTACGTGTTACCTGATAGGTGAAAGCTTACCACACCCTCATTCTCCTTCCTTCTCCTCACCTATTTGAATTTAATTGTTTTTATCTCATGTGGGCATGTACTTGTTCATCTACTAGTTTCATATTAATATTGAGTACATTGCTCAGTGCTATAGCTTAGCGGCTAGGGCACCAGGGCTAGCCTACAGGGTTGGTAGGCTAGAACTCAGCCCGGGCCTGCCAAACAATAATGGCAACTATAACAAAAAAATATCTTTGTGGGCAAGCACCTGCAGTCCCAGCTACTTGGGACAAGTAGAGGCAAGAGAATCGTTTAAGCCCAAGAGTTTGAGGTTACTGTGAGCTGTGATGCCATAGCACTCTACAAAGGATGACCTAGTGAGACTTATGCCATGGCACTCTACCAAGGGCAACATAGTGAGACTCTGTCTCACACACACACACACACACAGACAAACACACACACAAACCCTTGAGTACATTGGATGCTTGCTTTGCCATTCTTGTGGTAGTTTACTTAGGAGGATGTCTTACCTGTCTGCCTTTTCAGTCTCAGTGTGTGTCAGTCTCCTCCTTGGCCACAAGATGTAACCACACTGACTGATCCCAAAATACAAGTTTTGTCCAACAACAAGACCTCGGTGTATGCAGTTATATCCTGACCAGAAATGCTCCACTTACCCTTGCAGTGTGGCTCCTTCCTCTCAGTCTTTAGGTCCCACTGTAAGTATCATCTTCTGGAGGATAATTCCTCCATTCTCTTTAAATCAGTATCACCCTCCATTCTGATTCTCTGTTTCTTGTTTAGCTTTTTGCTGTTTGCAATCACATATGTGTTTACTATTTCTTGTCTGTATCCTAGAGGAGTGTACCTCACTGCACAGTACACTCAGTTCTGAGCACAGTACACTCAGTTCTGAGCACAGTGGCAATCAAGACGTTTTCATATTTTAAGTCAAATCCTAGCTCCAGCATTTATAATACTATTCGAGGAAATTGAGCAAGATGTTTTAACATCTCTATGCCTCTGTTTCCATGTGATCATTTCCATGAAAAGATAATATGTAACCTTATTGGGTTATTATGAAGATAAAGTAAGATAATATACTTACATCATGCAGAAAAATGTTTAGTAGACAGTAATTACTACTACCACTACTGCTACTACTGCTACCACAACTGTCAGTGGTGGCGTTATTATTGGTAGCATTCAATACGTGTGAATAAAGATGCAGGTTTATTTTATTGTGCAACTACAATGTACTGGATCATGCTATTTGCCATTACATTGGTTGTATGTTAAAAATTATATTCTCATAACAACCTCAAGACACAGATAGCATTACCATCAGGAAAAGGTATTCAGATAATTTGAATAACTTTCACAAAAATGCATAGTTCCAAAGTGATGGGACTAGATTTTGAAACCAATTCTCCTCTAAGTCTGAGGCTATTTCTAACAGTCTACTGTCCATGAACCAGGGCCAACCTGCTCCCCAAAATCACCTGGAATCTTTGAAAAATTACAGATTCTTGGTTTCATCCCCGGAGATTGGGATTCTTCAGGTCTGACGTAGGATCCTGAATTCTGTGTCTTTTACAAGAGCTTTGATGTCTCTAAAGGCATCTTGTGGCTTTCTGGCTTCGCCTATTTCTCCCAGGCCAACGGGAGCTCATGTAGGGAGTCACATCAAAAAGGTAAAGAGGTCATTTTGGCAGATTTTTCACTTTCATAGTCATAACCTGAACTTCCACTCAGGTCTGAGTGTGGCTAAGGATGAGCTTGTTTGTGGCTGCATCACCATTAACCCATCACTTGCAAAATACCACCATAATATTTTGAATTTTTCTCTTAAATCTCCATGAGTCTAAAAGCAACGTCTAAGAAGACTTGAAAAAAAAAGTGGCTTTCTTTACATCAGGTAAGAAAATAAAGTGATAAATCAATTTTTAACTGACTAATTATGTTACATTGTTAGAGACTCTAGTAAAATAGTTTGCCTAAGAAAAGTCTAGATGTGATCCAGAAGAGACAGACTACCAAAGCTATGAGGAAATGTTTACAAAAGCTCCAAGTTCACCTAAATAGAGGACCGGATGTTACCACAAACCACTCCATGTTTAAAAAATTCTTCTGCATATTTCTGGCCAGGAAAAATAATTGACATCTTCTTGAAAACATGGGCAGCTTTTAATGCTAGCAATTAGGTACCTCAGTTTTTTTCAGCTATCATGCAGCGTTATCACTTCTCTCAAGCCAAGTAATAACAAGTTTGGACACATTTAAATACAAATTTGGAAATGTTCAAGGAACATTGGAATTATAATCCCTAATTATCCTTTCAACTTCTACCCTTGTTTCTATGACCTAATTATGTCCAAAACAGGAAAAATAAAATTACTTTCCTTAACTATATGTAAATCAGAGACTGTCTAGGGTAGGGTAGTGAAAACTTGTTCTAGAAACATAAGCTTCTGGCCGGGTGTGGTGGCTCACACCTGTAATCCTAGCACTCTGTGAGGCCCAGGTGAGAGGATTGTTTGACCTCAGGAATTTGAGAACAGCCTAAGTAAGAATGAGGCCCTATCTAGTACTATTTTGGAGTTTAAACCTACAGGATTTGCTTACATGGCAGGTACAAGAGAGGGATAAAAAAAGATTTCCAAGTTCGTGACTTGAGTAACCAGAAAGATAATAGTATCATTTATTGAAATGGGAAAAGAAAAGTGGAAGCCCAGAGATTAGAAAAAATCAGAAGTCTAATTTTGAACATACTAAATATGTAACAGATCTGATAATTGCAGTACAGACATCAAGTAGGCAAGTAGATATCTAAGAACAATGATCCAAGAAGAGCATAAATGTGGAATTCAAGGACACAGAGATGGTGCTGTCTTAAACTTTTGTATTTACTCAGTATATATTGATTGATTGACAATGTGACAATCATGTGCTTGATACTGGAAATACAGAGGAAATACAGGAAAGGTTCCTGCTTTTGGATTTCCCATTCTAATTGCTTAGGCATGCTCTTCAATCCTCAAGGCAGACTTGGGCAGTGTTATCACTCCCTGTTTATTAACAGGGACGCCAAGGCACAAAAAAGTCTTACCCAGTCGGTGAAAAGTGGTGGCTCTGGGCTTTAAATCTCCTCAGAATGACTCTAGAGGGCATGATTTCAATCATCATGCCATGCTGCCACAACTGAGGCTGGAGGAGCACATTCTTTTCTCTTCTCCACAATGAGATAGTGGTATTTTGGAAAAGGGAGGTAAGAGAGAGCAGGCTGTGTTATACGGTCCAGTGTGGAGTCACATGCTGAACTCAGTTCCACATCATCCTGTGCGAAATAGTCTAAAAACCTCAAGCCTTCTAAGTTTCCTCTCTGTTCACTGTACATAGATATCCTTCTTCCTAAGCTAAGTTAGATAACCTAACTTCCTAAGTGAAGTTCAAGAGTCTGCTCATCCCAGAAAGAAATGAATTAAGAAAACCTGCCTTCAACTTCTAAGCCCAGGTTAAGTCAGTGCAGGGCACTGGCAACCAAGTGGCATATGTTTGAGTCCCAGTCCTATTCCCAGTGCCTGCAATGTTGGGTGAGTCACTTAACCATTCTGAAACTTAGTTTTCTCATCTGTAAAATAAACTTAATAGTAGTATTTTCTGCGTAGGTTTATGGTAAGATTAAAAATGATAATGCCTGTGAAGTAGAGTCCGGGAACATAGAATGCCCCCAGCAAATTATTAGCCCTAGTGTCAAATGCCCTAATATTCCTCTTTACATAAGAGCTTAGCAGGCACTGGTTTAGAAAACTCAAAAGAACAAAGATTATCTGTGGAATGGGAGGGTGGGTACAGGACTATGCAAATTGCCCTAGTCCCTTCTCCCTTGGCCAAGTATTAGAAAGGATTATCCCACATTTCTCTCTAGTCTCCCTTATCAGGCTCCTAGCATTCCTGTTCTAATCACACTTTGTCTAATTAACATTAAATTCCAATCCATAATTACTACAGGGAAGAGCATCCCCCAGGCAAGACTTCTCTTAATTCCTGGTGGTGTGTAATCGAGGAGGGTATTTGTGTGCCTGGGACAAATGCTGCTAGTCCAAGCCTTAATCAAGAAATGTGGAGACTCACCTATAAGCAAATGAGATACCATGATTAGGAGAATTTTCCTCCAAAGGCTATTGGTTCCCTGAAGGAAACGTATCAAGCACTACCATGAAGGGAATTCAGGACAATTTGCTCTCCAGGGGCTCAATTATTTCTAAATATATTTTCAAATAAATGAGACTTACTTAAACCATTTATCACCATAGCAACTAAGCTGGCAGGGTTGGTAGGAATTTTGCTTCTACCAACTGTGAAATATGCTTGTTGCTTCCAAGTCTTAAGAAAAAGGTGTTACATTGAATAAGAAAAGCAATACATTAATGAAGGCTCACAGGAAATTAATGAATAAAGGAATGACTGACGAGAGAATTTGCAAAGATGTCCAACTTTACTCTGAGGTTTAAATAAATAATCTTGATAAGCATGATAATGAAATTCCATTAGACAAGACTTCTTTATGCCCCCAATTTAGTTATCTCTTAAGTGATTTCCTTAAAATACGAACGCTTTCCTCTAATCGTATGTCCTAGCCTATGAGATGCCTAAAAAGTGATGGCCTAGAGAAAAAGAGACATGGATTCTATCTTAATTCTGAAGTCAATTAGCACTGTGCATTAGGAACGGTTTTTAGCTGTTTCCTTTTCTATGTGATGAAGGGACATTAGGTTCTATTACTCACTTTGAATAAGCAAGATAAACACTACATTTTAAAACCTCTTTATGGCTTTTAAAAATGTCTTTCCCTGTTTGCATAGTTGCAGTTTGCTTATTTACTTTTTAAAGTTCTAGGAAATGAATCTAGCGCTCAGACTCATGAGCTATGTACCTACATAAGACCATGACTGGCCACTTGTCTTTGAGGAAGGGGAGTGGGCAGGTATATATTGAGAAACTTTGTATTTATGGGCGCTTTAATGTTTAATTTAACCAGCCTCAAGTGATGGAGCCGGAGCTTTCACCCATATCTTTTTGAGTACAAAGTCAGGACACAGAGCTCTCTTTCCTTCGAAACTGTCTGGTTCAAAGGCACAAGTAGTGGAAAAAGGCACTGTCAGGGGTCAGGACCTGAGCTTCTAGTTTTAGCATTGTCACCTGCTGGCTGTCCGATTTCCAGCCCAAAATACATCCTATCCTTGGGCTTTAAAATCTTTATCTGCAAGAACACTCATAGGAATGACCATTTGTTAAGTGAGTGGGCAATCTCAGAAGAAGAATATGAGGATGGCGTCCCAGGGAGGAGTCAGAGGGTGAAGTTCAGACCTGCCGTGGCTGTGGGGATTTACTATGGGGAGGTAGGGAGACCATCTGTGGAAGAGCAACTTCAAGCTGCTGAAACCAAGGATGAGGTTGCTTAGCACAGGTTTGGAAAAGGTTAATTCAGCATTCACATCTGGAAACAGAAGTCAGACACTGAAATGAAATAAGCTAAAAAAAGATCTTTTGGCAGCTGAAGCCCAAGTCAGCTGTGTCTGTGTGTCTTTGCACATAAGTTACTTTCAACTAAACCCAGTATCCAAACAGAGGCAAAGAAGAATGTATTCGATTGGAAGAATAGACCTTGCCTAAAAATTTTGGTACTACCTTTCATAGGGATCCCTTTTCAAATTATCTCATACTGCATAGATAGGGAAATTATATTTTCACTGGAATCACACTTTTCTATCTACCTCAAAGGAATAATCATCTTCAGTGGAGGGAAGAAAACACACTGAACCCTCAGCCCTCACTCCAGGCAGCTGTTCCTCAAGGCTTAGCAACTATCAAACACAGTCCAGCTGTAGATCCCTAATTTGAGGCTTAGAAGAGAAGCCATTGGTTACTTTTCTTGGATATTATACCTCTGAATACAAGTAGAAGAGGAAATTTCTAATAACATGGCAGCAAGGTCATAGATCTGGAGTCTGCCTGGTGAGTCCAATCCTAACTCCTTCACTTACTAGTGAAGTGACTAGTTGTGTGACTTTCACAAATTACTTAATTATACTGTACTTCACTCTCCTCCTCTGAAAATGGCGAGGGAAGTTCTATCAGCGACCAGTTTCCAAGGAGTTTTGTGGAGATAAAAGCAAAAGACAAAGCAAGGAGTCGAAAATGACAAACCTGGCAGAGGCTGGGGATTAGATTCAAAGCAGGATGAGGTTATGAGGCCAGAACACTGATGGTATTAGGAGTCGGGTGTCTAGAAACTATTCACGGCTATCGCTGAGGGCCTGATCTACAGCCAGCTGCAGAAGTATTTCAGGCCAGGTGCTATGACTAAGTCACCAAACAGGGAGAGGGAGAAGCCAGAAGTTCTCAAAACCAGAACGACAAAATGAGGGCTGTAGGAAGGAGCTTAGGTAGAGGTTGCTTTATTAATAACACAATTTAAACTTGCATTCCAGGGGCTACCGAGGTGGAGAAGCCACACAAAGACCCTTCAGTTCTTATGATTGTCATGTCAAGGATCCCAGCAATGAGGCTTTCACCGCTCTGTATGTGGCATCCACCCAGGGACCCCTCTCACCTGAACCCAGGAAGGAAGAAGGGTTCTGAGTGAGGAGGCTCTTGTGAAAGTAGCAGAATTGGAGTGAGCAAGGGCAGTTCTTCCCTTCACAGGTGGTAGTACTGTGTCCCCACTCCTGCTTCCTGAGTCTGTGCTGGGCTGAAAGTATACCACTTATTCCACCTGCATGGTGTGGCACATGGAGCTGCAGCTGTCAAACCCACCCCTGGATGATATGGAAGATGGCCAGTGTCATTTGCAAACCAGATGCATAACCCAGAAAGGCACGCTGAGCAGCACCTGGTTGAGTCACGGATCACTCTCTCCCCTTAGGCCTCACACTTATATAGTTAATAACCATCCAGGTAGGCTATTTCCAAATAGTTTCTATTTTTTTAAAAAGGATTATTTTGTATATATATTTATATACTTTTTTTGAGACAGAGTCTGACTCAGTTGTCCTTTGTAGAGTGCCATGGCATCATCACTTACAGTAACCTCAAAGCCTTTGGGCTCAAGTAATCCTCTTGCCTCAGCCTCCCAGGAAGTTGGGACCCTGGCAGCCAGGCACCCACCCAGCTATCTTTAGAGACAGGCTCTTGCTTTTGCTCCTGTTGGTCTTGAACTCTTGAGCTCAAGCAATCCATCGGCCTCAGCCTCCCCAAGTGCTGGGATTCTAAGTGTGAGCCACTGTACCCAGCCTTGTTTTGTGTTTTTAAAAATTATTTTTTTCTTAAATAATTCCAAACTTACAGAAAACTTTCAAAAATGATACAATATACTCTCATACTTTCACCATGATTTATTTGCAAGGAGCAAGAAAATGTGAAGAACTCTCATCCATCTCATTCACCTAGGTTCACCACTTGTTAACAGTTTACCACATTTTCTATATTACTCCCTTGTGTAATCTCCCTTCTATATACATAGCTATTTTCCCTGAACCATCTGATAATAAGCGGCAAACATCATGCCCCTTTACTTATAATCTTTATAGTATATATTTCCTAATAACAGAACATTCTTTTGCCTAATTTTAGTATAATTATCAATATCAAGAAATTTAACATTTATACAAATCTATTGTCTAACCCACAGTCCATATTCAAATTTGGTCAGATTTTCTAATGATGTTCTTTACACCATTTTTCTTCTGGCAGGTTTCATATGCTGCCTTTAGTTGCCATGCCTTTTTAGTCTCCTTTAATTCAGAATTGTTCCTCCATCTTTCTTCATCTTTCATAAATGACATTGACATTTTTGGAAAGTGCAGTACCTTGGGTATTTTTGTGATGACTCTTGGTTTCTGTTTGTTGACGTTTCCTCATAAGTACATTCAGGTTGTGCCTTCCTGGCAGTAATATCACAGGAGTGACTCTGTCCTTCTCAGACAGCATGATGGGACACACAGGATGTTCGTTTGCCTCGTTACTGAGATGTTCCCTGTGGTCACTAAATAATTTTTCCTGCTCCTTATGATACCATATGAGAGTATGGATCAGTGCTCCTCAATACTTTTGATACATTAGAATTGTCTTGAAATTAAATAAGTACAAACACAATCTTGAATGTCCAGCTTTCACCCTAGATTAGTAATTCCCAAATCTTGGTTGAATATTGGAATCACTTGAAAAGATTTTTAAAACACTGATGACTGGCTCCTACCCGCAGAGATAAAGACATACAGGTGGTCCCGAGTTGCAAACATCCAACTAATGTACAACTCACACTTAAGAACAGAGGCTATCACAGTATTACAGGTAAGAGGTAAAGGTACCTATTCCAACTTAAGAACAAACCTACAGAACCTATCTTATTTGTAACCTGGGGACTGCCTATATTTGGTGTGGGTATGGTCTAGGCATTAGAATTTTTGAAAAGCTTTTCATGTGAAACCAAGGATGATAATAACTTCCTTAGACCAATACATTATATTTTCTGAGAGTGGACATTGGAATGTTTCAAAAAGCTCCAGGGAATCTTGATGTACAGCCAGGATCAACAACCACAGGTGTACACCTGGAAGATTAGCATCCACATTGGGCCGGAGACATCAGAACTGCATTGGCTTTCTCAAGATCATACAGCTGATCAGTGGTGGGATCAGCCCCAGCTTTCTTTCCTGCAAACTGTAAATCCTCTCCGAACAAAGAGGTTGTACAAAGAGGTTGTGTGAGCTCTACTTCAAAGATAACTTGGTTATCAATACATACTTCACCTGGGAGGGGACTAGAAGTGGTATTTTTCTGTTCTCAGCCCAGGAAAACTCAGAGAAAGTGGACCGTACTGTTCAGGTTGTTCTGTTACTGACCACATCCTATCTGTTCAGAGTAGGACTCATGGAACTGTAACATGGACATCAGAATGTCGGGCCCCACCTCACACCTCCTGAATCAAAATTGAATTATAACAAGATTGCTAAGTGTTTTAAATGCAAATTCAAGGTTGAGAAATGTTGGACCATGCTACAGTGCAGTAATGCAGAGACTGGCAAACTGTTAGTCTTTATGGGTCATGCAGTCTCTGTCCTTGCTGCTCATTCTGCCTTTGCAGCACAAAAGCAGCCACAGACAATATGCAAATGCGTGAGTTTAGGTGTATTTAGGACAACAGGTAACAAGCTGGATTTGGTCCAGATGTCATAGTTTGCTGATCTTGGCAGTGATGAAGCAGGTTTGAGAGGAAATGACACAGGATCACAGAATTGAGATATTACAATTCAGACCCTGGCTCTGGCACTTACTGGGTTTATGATCTTGGAACAAATTACTTAACCCCTGTGGGCCTCATCTGCAAATTGTATAAAGAAAAACCTCACTGTGTCAGTTGACAATGAGCAAGTAAGAGGGTGTGCTTAATGTCTGGCGTGTAGAAGGCATCAGGTGAACACATTTTCTCTTTTCCTTCCAACTGTCTTTGTCTGCAAACTCAGTGAATCTGGCAGTGTTTTTGCCAGGACTATAACACAGATAAACCAAACACACTTTTGTCTTTAATAACATTTTAATTTGAATTTGGAAGGCTCTTTTATATGTATTTGATGGTGGGGAAGTCTGACCACCTGAAAATCTTCTGTATATCTAATTAAATGATGATGCCAAACTACAAACAAATTAAAAAACAGCCTCAAACAATTAATAACAATTAAGGTTATGGTGGAGGTGGGGGAAGGGGAGAGCAGGGAGAGAAAGAAGGAGGGATGGGTGGGGAATGGAAGAGCAGAGAGAGGGAAGGAGGGAGGGGGTGGGGCCTTGGTGTGTGCCACACCTTTTGGGGGCAAGACATGATTGCAAGAGGGACTTTGCTTAACAAATGCAATCAGTGTAACCTGGTTTATTGTACCCTCAATGAATCCCTAACAATTAAAAAAACAAACAAACAAAAAACAACCTCAAATACTGGAAATTGATCAGCTTGATCCTTCTCTCTCCAAACCCAGTCCCTTCCCTTCCCCAGTCTCTATAGCTTATTCTCTCTAGAAGATGAAAGACACCCACTCTAGTCAACCTCTGTGTCTAAGTTCAAGTCTGTCTGACTCATAATTTCCTTAAGGGAGAGAAGAAAATAGAAAGTAAAAGGCTTTTGCTTAAAAGGCCTTTCTGAGTTAGGTTTTAGGAAAGGTAAATGCTCTGGAAGGAGGATGAGATTGCAAATACCTATAACAGGATGATTCAACAGCAGAGAAAAACATCAAACAGGACTTGCACCACATCAAGAATGGTCTACTAGGAAATACTGACAGCAATTAAGGAGGTAGTCAGTGACATTATGATGGTGCATAACCCTGAACTCATTATAAAACAAGGGCACATGCAAAAGACTGGTATCTTTTCTAAGCACCTTGGATGTCAGCAAGAAAATACAATTTTTATTTTAGTTGTCAAGAAATTGGTAGCAGGAAGCTGATGGATGAACACATATGGAAGGTCACAAAAAAAAAAAAAAAAGAAAAGAAAAAAACCTTGGAGGACAGAAGGAAGTAGTAAAATGAGATCAAGTCACACCATCTTCAAGGCTCATTCAGCACAGATAACCTCTTCCCAGAAATCTGAAAAGATGGCCTATGCCAAATGGTATTTGGTTGGAGAGGACTTAGAGTTCTTTAAGATATCTAACTTCTTATCAGGCCTCTCTGGTACAAGCAACCTTGGAGATTTCATTTAGGATGATAATTTGATCAGCCTTATTGTTACCTTCTCTCTAACTCAAGTCCATTGAAGTTGTGAAAGCTCAAGAAAATATAATAGAGGTCTCTGGATCCTAGAAGAGTGCTATTTGGATTTCAGAAAGGGTACAGAGTATGCAATTGAGGTAAAGGAATGGTAAACTCTGTTTTATAATACACAAAAAGAAAACAAATCTTGTAAATAAGTAGATGCAAATCCAGAATTCTAAGATAAAAGGGTATGTATTGTATGCAAGAGTTGGTTATATGAGTGACAGATTGACCTTGATTTAGGAAGCATTTCAGGGTTGAGGGCTGTGGCTCTCACTCCAAAAGTTATACTTGGCCTGGATGCTTCCCTGTTCTTCAGGACAGTGGGTACAGATGAGGGGGTCTGGGTCAGTGACCCTTAGCTTGCTCATAACACAGAGAGGCTATTTTGGCAAGGCTCTGTTATTTCCTTGCCACCTTGCACACACATAGGAATAAATAAAAAACACTAGATGAAAGGATTCATCAGTTCAAAAGAGACGACAAGAACAGAAACTTTCTAATGAAGACAGACTGATGGCTAACAAACACATGAAAGAAAATTCTCAATGTCTCTAATCATCAGGGAAATGCAAATAAAACCACATTGAGATGTCACCTAACCCTAGTAAAAATGGCTAACATTATAAAGTCTAAACAACAGATACAGGTGTGGATATAGAGAGAAAGAAAGTAACTCTTACACTGTTGGTTGGACTGTAAGCTAGTAAATGAAAGTTTTTAATGAGATTTTGAAGAAGTTTGGAGACCTTTTGAGGGGAACAGATTCGATATTCAGCCTTGCTATAATTTATGTGTGAGATCATTGAGATTTATCCTTGCATTCCCAGATATGCAAAGACTTCATGAAATGTTACTCAGTGAGATAATTTAGATACCTGAAAAATACACAGAAATAAAACAATTAGTTTAAGAAAAGTGAAGATGTGATATAAAAATCCAGATATAAAATAGTAAAATGACTGAAAACTAATTTAATGTTTGTTTTAGTCTATTTTCTGCCCCTACAAAGTAATACCACGGACTGTAATTTTCAAAAAATTGAAGTCTATTTGGTTGATGGTTCTGGAGACTAGGAAGTTTAACAGCATTCAGCATCTGTGAAGGGTCATCCGCGGCAGAAGTGTGAAAGGTGGGAGTGTGTGTGCACTCAAAACAGTGAAAAAGGAGGCTGGCTCTCCATGTAACTAATGGCAATAATCTATTTATAAAAGCAGAGACCTCATGACTTAATCCCCTTCTAAAAGTCCGATCTCTTACTACTCTTACAATGGCAATTAAATTTCATCATGAGTTTGGAGGGAACATTCAAACTACAGCAATGTGCAAATAATTACTGCTAATATGTTTTCCCCTATAAAAGTAAACATGATTTAATTTATTCCCAAATAAAACAATTTTTCTTCTTCAAAATAAGATTTATTTATTTATTTATTTATTTATTTATGTATGTTAGCTTTTCTTAAATTTCAGATTAATATGAGGGTACAAATGATTATATTGTGTTTCTTAGGTAAAGTTCATGTTGTAGTTGAGCCCTTCCTTCACCCAGTGGGTGTGCTGTATACCCTTACATTGCACACCTTAGTTGAGAGCTTACTAATCACCTGCCCTTCTCTCCTTCCCCCATTTGAAGTTAATTGTGTTTGTCTCTCCTATGGGCATGCAGTGGTTTAGTTTCATATTAGTACTGAGCACATTGGATACTCGTTTTTCCATTTATGTGATACTTTACTGAGACGATTGTGTTTCAACTCCCACCAGGAAAATACAAAAGAAGTGAAGTCTCCATATTCTTTATGCCTGAATGATAGTCCATGGTATACATTCACCACAGTTTATTAATCCATTCATGGGTTGATGGGCAATTGGGTTGATTTCATGTCTTGGTAATTGTGAATTGAACTGCAATAAACATTCTAGTGCAAATGTCCTTATGATAAAATGACTTTTTTTTTTTCTTCTGAATAGATACCTAGTAATAGGATTGCAGAATCAAATGTAAGGTTGACTTTTAGCTCTTTGAGGATTCTCCAGACTTATTTCCATGAGGCTGTATTAGTTTGTAATCCCACCAAAAGTGTAAAAGTGTCTCCTTCTCTCCAAATTAATGCCAGCTTTAGGATTTTGTGATGAATTTAGGATTCTGTAGCTTTAGGATTTTGTGATGTGGGCTATTGGGCTAGGGTTAGGTGATATCCCAGGGTGGTTTTCATATGGATTTTTCTGATGATTAGGGAAGATGAATACTTTTTCATGTGTTTGTTAGTCATTCATCTGTCCTCTTCAGAGGTTTTGTTCAAGTCTCTTGCCCACTTATAAATGGGGTTGTTTGCTCTTTCCTTATTGATTAATTTGAATTCTCTTTTATAGAAACTGACACTTTCAAAAATGGATATTTTTCTTTTATATACTAAACCATTGCATCCCCTTTCTTCTTCTTGTAATAGAAAATTTATTATATCAAAAACCTTACAACTCCTGTTATAGTATTTGTGTTTATGGTTCTTGCCTCCAAATATGTTCCTTGTCATTTGTCTTTTTAGTACAGCCTCTTCACCCATTTCTTCCTTTATCTGACCCTACACCTTTCCCAACATACTACTCATTTGGAAAGGAAAATTTACCTTCCAAACTGAGTATCAAATAAAAGATTTTCCTACCAGTAAAATGTCTTGGTGCCCATTTTGGATAGCTTTAAACATCCCTTAATGACAGTAGCTCAAGAATTTTGCTTTTGGTCCTACTGAATATGCTCCATGTTAAGTAGGCAGCATGTGCACAAAAGTGCACCTCTTAGCTAACAGGTATGTCTTTTACACCTATCTTTAAGCATATATGTACATTTATTATAGTCATTCAACTAACAAGCTTGCCTGTCTGATTTGTTGACCAGTAGCAGCTGAGGAATGGCATAGCCAGAGCAACTAGAAATACACATAAACATACACATGGGTGTGCCACACAGTAAAAGCAGCAATGAAAAATGAGCAGATGGCATAGGTTCTCTCCCAGCAGGGCAATCTCAGGGCACTTAGTATGCAGGCAAATGGCCAGTCCCTCACTCACAGGCAGAATAGGGTGTGTCATCATTTTGTGGTACATTGAATAATAGTCCTCAAAAGATGTCCATGTCTTAATCTCCAGAATTTTTGTAGGTTTTTTTCTGCTGGTTTTTTTTTTTTTTTTTTTTGAGACAGGGTTTTGCTCTATCACCCAGTGTCAGCACACAGAGGTCTCCTCATAGCTCATTGCAAACTCAAACTCCTGAATTCAAGCAATCTTTCTGTCTTGCCTCCAGAGTAGCTGGGACAACAAGTGTGCACCATCATGCCCAGATAATTTTTTGTAAAGATAGGGTCTGTGTCTTAGGCTATTAATCTTCAGAATTGATGAATATGTTAGCTTACATGGCACAGGAACTTTGGAGATTGATAAAATTTTGGATTCTGAGATGAGAGTGTTATTTTAGATTATCCTGGTGGGACCAATGTAATCCTAAGCATCCTTATCAAGAGGAAGGCAGAGGAAGAGAAAAAAAAGATGTAAGGATGGAAAAGAGAGATCTGAAGATGCTACATCACTGGTTTTAGATATGGAAGAAGGAGCCATAAGCCAAAGATTGTAAGCAGCCTCTAGAACAGTGTTTTCAAAATTTTTTAATCTCATGGCATGCTTGAACCTATAATTAAACTTCTGCAGCCCACTTAAATTATCTCAATTTAAAAAAGATTTTAAAAAGTGAATATACTCACTGTGCCTTGAACTTCTTTCAAAGATAATTTAATTAATGAGCTTTAAAAATTTTCCCAGCACAACTAAGATCCTCTCATGGCACACCAGTGTGCTGCAGCACTCCAGTGGAAAATCACTGCAAGGGAGGGGAGCTGTATGTAACCTGGGACTTCTGACCCAGACAGTGGTCTCAGGGCTCTTGTGTGGCTATCACAAGTGGTGCAGGGCAAGATTTTATCTTCTGGAGTGTTCCTTCCTTATTTTTATTTCCTCCCATCCAGGCAGGACCTTGTGGATTTATCAAGGACCTAGGGACAGGGCTGGGTACATAATACGCAGGTTTTATGGCAAAATGAAAGTGCAGGTCCTTCTGTTTAAAGAGCAGGGTGGAAATGGTACATTTTGAAGTGTTTTCCTTTCCATATTAATAACTATGGAGGCTAAAGCTGAGGGGGTACCACACGGTCACTCACAGGGTGTCTACGGACTCTCACTTGTTCCGGGGTCCCACAACACAATGTTGGGCACCTATAAACTTGCTAAGGTCTGCTACCTACCAGACCACTGGTTGGAGGGGCAGGTGTCTGAGAATCCATCCTGGGGAGGTAGGGAGGTGGGAAGAGTCCACACCACTGGGAGCCTAAGCTGGAAGTCCTTGCTGCACACTCTATTGTCTCACTGGACTTCACTTGCAAACCACAGATTCAAAGATGCGATGGCTCATGCCTATAAGCCTTGCACTCCGGAAGGCCTCAGCAAGCTTCAGGATCACTTGCAATCAGGAGTTTGAGACTGGCCTGAGCAAGAGCAATACTCCATCTCTACCAAAAATTAAAAAAATAATAATAATAACCAGCATGGTGGCATTGACCTATAGTCCCAGCTACTTGGGAGGCTGAGTCAGGAGGATCACTTGAGCCCAGGAGTTTGAGTGGAGTGAGCTATGATGACCTGGGTAACAGAGTAAGACACTGTCTCAAAAAAAAAAAAAAAATTCAAAATAATGACCACAGGACCACAGAGCATTAAACCCAAATTATAGGGATTTTCTAAGAGTGGGTCCTGGAACAACTACACTGGTTGCATGTCTGTGAGGAACCTACGCTTTGTTTCTCTTATGCTCCTAAGCTGTCATCAGTTTTCCTTGTTATCACTGGTACTGTGTGGTGTTAGTAGTGTGGATTGCAGTGCCCTTGCACAACAAGCATGCATCTGTAATCTTTCCAGACTACTGACCACAGATAGATATCAAATTATCTTTCTCAGTATCTTCTACCACCACTACCATGATTTAGCCCTTGTTTGGCTTCATATGTTACTAGAAGAATCTAAATATCACTGAAAAATCAATTAATTTTGGAAAGATTATGAAATACATAGATTTTAAATACTTTTTCATCTATAAAGGAATCATGTTTTTTAAAAAAACCAGACTAAATCAAATACCTTATATTTTCAGCAGAGCCCGAAACAGGATCAGTTGTAGTTATATATAAGATAAAAAGCATTTCTTTCTAAAATATCTTAGAGCAAAACACAGTGTAACTGATTAAAAAATGTAATAAGGATACTTATTTAACATCTGGTGCCAAGAAAAAAGAACAAAATAAAAAATTCCAGATGTATCCAATATTAAAATATTAAAGAATATTACAGAATTTTAATAATCTTTGAGTATGATAAAAAAAATCCATAAAAATGACTAATAAGTTTAATCCTGTATAATTTTAAAATATCTTTTGTTGCAGTTTGGCCGGGGCTGGGTTTGAACCCACCACCCTTGACATATGGGGCTGGCACCCTGCCCACTGAGCCACAGGCACTACCCTCTTAAAAATATCTTTCATCGTAAGAGACAGCATGAGTAAACTCAAAATCAAAGATTCTGGGAAGAAATATTTTATAAATTATATTAAAAAATAGTAGTTTTCAAAATTAAGACATAGTTTTTATAAATCAAGAAGAAAAGACTGACAAGAATAGAAAATTAGCAAAGAATATGAATTGAAGTTTACAGCAAAGGAAATATGAATGGTTCTTAAATCTTTCTTCAGGTGTATTTACAATAAATTAACGTAAACTAAACTTTAACAAAATATAATTTTTCACCCATGGAGTCATAAAGATCAAAATGTATGATGACAGGGCAGGCATGGTGACTCATGCCTGTAATCCTAGCACTTTGGAAGGCTGAGGCAGGAGGATCACTTGAGTTCAGGAGGTTGAGACCAGCCTGAGCAAGAGCAAGATTCCATCCCTGTGTGTAAATTCCCCCATGCAGAAGAATTTCATGTAATTTATGTAAATATCTCACCTTCAAATAAATGGAGTGTAACTCTCTATTTCTTACATGTAGTCGGTGTAGAGTGACTTTTCCCCAAAGAGCTTAGTGTGGAAGGAGAGTAAAAGGGAGTAACTCTACAGTGGAGAAACCTATGATTAGGTTTACCACCAACAGTGATAAATCATTTTGACAGCATATCCCCTTGATACAATGTGATGAAAATGGGCCTTTACTCTGTGATCTTCCTCAGTTAATCATGAGTAAAGCATTGGACAAATCTCACTGCAAGGAAATTATACAAAATACTTGACTCATACTCCTCAAAATGTCAATGTTATCAAAAACAGAGAGGGAAAGTCTGAGAAACTCTAGTAGCCAAGGAAAGTCTAAACAAGCATGACAACCACAGTGGTGGTGGTGTCACTTTCCACAATGTCGGTTACCCTCAGTCAACTATGATGGGCAATTCTGCTACAGCTGATCTGATATCCCAGATGGTTAGTAGATGACTAACGGGAGTACCAGCATGAGATTCATGGCACTACTCAGAAATGCACACAACTTTAAACTTGAGTTATTTCTGGAATTTTCCATTTATGTTACAATTCCTATGTAATTCACCTCACTTCATCTCATCATGTAGGTATTTTATCATCTCACATAAACACAAGAAGAAGGGTGTGGATAATATAATAATATATTGAGAAAGAAAGAGACCACATTCACACAACTGTAATTACAGGATATTTTTACAGTTGTTCTATTTTATTATTAGTTAATTCTTGTTGATATCTTACTGTCCCAAATATACAAACTAAGTTTTATCGTAACTATATATGTATAGGGAAAAGAAGTGTATGTAGTTTGATGCTATTCACAGTTTCAAGCATCTGCTGGAGCTCTTGGAACATGTCCCCTACAGATAAGGGAGGGCTATTGCGTACATGATGTGGTGTCAGGGGTGGGCTCCTGAAACAGTAAAATGGGATGTTAGGTAACATCCAAGGAAATCCAAATAAAGTAAGAACTTTAGTTAACACAATGTATCAATATAAATTTATTAGTTGTGACAATTGTGTCATACTAATTTAAGAAGTTAAGAATGGGGGAAACTGGGCTAAAAAATACAAAGGAAAGGAACTCAATTAGAAATTTGGGCAAAAGACGTGAAGGAATAATTTCACCAAAGAGGACATACAGATGAAGAATAAACACATCAATATCTTTACCCATTAGGGGAGTGAAAATTAAAACAACAGTGAGATATCACAACACATCTATCAGCAGAACCACTTAAATAGAAGGTCACCATAACACCAAATGTTGGGAAGAATGCAGAACCACTGAATCACTTACACTTTGCCTGTGGAATGAACGATGGTACAACCCTCTGGAAAACAATTCCCCGTAATAAACACATACTTGCATATCACCTAGCAATTACATCCTTAACCTTTATCCCAGAGAAATAAAACTATGTTTATGCAACACCCTATACATAAATGTTCATAGCTACATTACTTCTAATACTCCACAACTAGAAACATCTTAGACGTACTTCAAAAGATTAATCTTCAACAGATAAATCAGTCCATGTTACATTCATTTCACAGAACATTACTGGGTAGTACAAAGGAACAATACTTGCAACCATCTGAAAATTGTGTTTGGAGGTGGGAGGGGGGGAAGGACAACCACAGTAGTTTACATACTGAGTGATACCATTTATATGAGATTCTTGAAATGACAAAATTATCAAAAGGGATTAGTGGTTTCCAGACATTACAGAGTGATGAAAGTACAATATTAGGGATCTTTGAATGATGAAAAGTGTTTTATATCTTGACTGCATCACATTAATTTTCTGGTTATGATAATGTACTATAGTTTGTAAGATGTTATTCTTGGAAACAAAGTAAAGTACATGTACAATGTTCCTGTATTATTTCTTGAAGATACATGTGCATCTACAATTATCTCAAAATAAAAAGGTTAATTAAAAAAACGTGTGATGACACTATCTTTGCCATGAATGCAAATTTGGTTGCATGCAAATAAGCACCTACAAATAATGCTATAAGAAGTGAAAATTAAGAAAATATTAGGGAAAAATTTAGCAATATCTACCAAAATTTTAAACAGACCTTTGTTCTAATCCCACTTCTGGGATTTCTGACTACAGATATATTATGAATATGAAGTAAAGGACATAAAAGAATATTTGGTGTGGCACCATAATAACAACTGGAAATAACTCAAATGCCTATAAATAAAAGATTAAATAAATGTTTAAATCCATAAAATCAGAATAAGAAAATGTAAAATACCAATAGCAGATCTATTGTACTGCTACAAGATAATCTTTAAGATATATTGTAAGGAAAAAAAGCAATGTCCAGAACATGGTTTTTGTTTGAATGCTTTGATTCTTTTAAAGACTGTGAGGAAGACAGAGGAAGAGAAAGAGAGAGAGGAAGAGGAAAAGTGATTTACTCCCTGGCATATGCAGAGAATATCTTTGGAATCATATATAAGAAAGTGGTAATATAGTTTTCTTTCTGAGAGGGAAACTGAAAGAATGGTGAGAGAGAGTTTTTACTTTGGGATTTGGATCAGTTTCTATTTGTGAGCTTGGGCTAGGCTCTGATGCAGTAACAAGCTGAGAAGTCTGATGCAGGTATAAGCTCCTCCACCCCACACTCTTCCCCAAGAAATGGCTCAGTAAATAGGATATGCAGCCGTTTGTACCCTTGCCCTCCAGGCTTCCCTGGGCAGAGGTCCTCAAACTTTTAAACAGGGAGCCAGTTCACTGTCCCTCAGACCGTTGGAGGGCCGGACTATAGTTTAAAAAAAAAAAAAAACTATGAAAAAATTCCTATGCACACTGCACGTATCTTATTTTGAAGTAAAAAAACAAAATGGGAACAAATACAATCACATCCACACCGCCTCATGTGGCCCGCGGGCTGCAGTTTGAGGACCCCTGTAAGGGGAATAATGAAGAATCCCTTTCCACTCTTGCCCTTAATGGATTCATTGCCCATTGAATAGAACTAATATGTGTCTTTAATTTAAATGTAAGTGAACCTAGGAAATACAGAGGTGTGCGAGTGATATTTAGTGAGCACTATTGTATTTGCATCAAGTGTCACTATCTTGTCTTTTCAAGTACATAAATTACAC
Organism: Loris lydekkerianus; assembly: GCA_963574355.1. Classification (NCBI taxonomy): domain Eukaryota; kingdom Metazoa; phylum Chordata; class Mammalia; order Primates; family Lorisidae; genus Loris; species Loris lydekkerianus. Next base: position 41,758 of record CAUYPK010039054.1, on the reverse strand, counting down.
TGTACTTTTTAAAATAAAAGCGTTTAAATGATTTGGAGGATTTTTTTTTTCCTTTAAAGTTAAAGAAGGGTCCTGAGACTAGGGGAGGTGTGGAACATGGCTGTGAGCATTCCCTATCTTTGTGATAACAAAAGACAAAACTGATGCATCATTTGGAAGCCAGAAGTTAAGTTTATGAATTGCCCAGTTGCTAAGGAAGGCATCTAGAGGCAGAGTTACAAGGACGGGGCAAAGGAGGCATAAAAATATAATTGGCCACAGCAACAAATTAAATATCACATAGGAGGAAAATTGTGTGATGCAAGCTGATGCACTTTCCTTACATTTTTTTTTTTTTTCAATTTCTGGTAACTTCTTTTGCAATATTATTCTAGATACCCAGCTCTCCTACCATCTACTCTCAGAAAAGGTATAGATGTAATAGTGTTAATGCCAGTGTGTATCCAGAGCACCACCTCTGCCAGAAGCTTTGCACTGATTACTTCAAAATTGATTACTTCACTAATTATTTCAAAATTGAAACACCTGTAACTCCTTAGAAAAATTATAAGCATCAGTAAATGAATATTGAAAGTGTTTTTTTTAAATTTCAGATTAATATAAGGGTATATATGATTAGGCTACATTGTTTGCATTGTTAAGACAGTCCAAGTTGTACTGGAGTTCTTCACTCAGGAAGTGTGCCACACTTACGTTGTACCCATTACGTAGGGGCTTACTGAGGCCCTTCCCCCATCCCTGCCTTACTTCTTGAATTTAACTGTGTTTTTCCTCTCATGCAGGCCTGTAGTTTTTCATCTACTAGTTTCAAATTAGTATTGAGAAACGGGATGCTTGTTTTGCAATTCTTGAGATACTTTGCTAAGGAAAATGTTCTTCAACTCCATCCAGGTTAATACAAAAGATATAAAGTATCTACCCTTTATGGATAAAATGATATATATTCCATGGTATACATATGCCACAGTTTATTAAGCCATTCATGGGTTGATGGGCACTTGGGTTGTTTTGAGTTGAGCTACTATGAACATTTTTATATTTATAAAAAGGACATACGGTAAATGTCCTTTTACCATAAGATCATTTGCACTTAACTTGAGCGGCTATAAACATTCAAGTACAAATGTCCTTGTGGTAAAATGACTATTTTTTCTTTTGGTTGGATACCTACTAATGGGACTGTGGGATCAAATGGACGGTCTACTTTTAGTTCTTTGAGGATTCTCCATACTTACTTCCATAGAGACTGTGTTAGTTTGCAATCCCACTAATGTTGTGTAAGTGTCCTCTTCTCTCCACACCCAGGTCAGCATCTGCAACTTTAGGGCTATTCTCACTGGGATTAGGTGATAACTCAGGGTGGTTTTAATTTGCATTTCTATTGAAAGTATTTTGAAAAGCAAGAGATGTTTTCCTAGTTGAAAACATGCCCACACAAAAACCTGCGCACAGATGTTTATAGCAGCTTTATTCATAATTTCCAAGTCTTGGGAGCAATAAAGATGTCCTTCAGTAGGTTAATGTATAAGTAAACTGTTGTACATCCATACAATGGACTAATATTCATCCCTAAAAAAAAAAAAATCAGCTGTCATCAAGCCATGAAAAGACATGGAAAAACCTTAAATGCACATTATCCTTGAGGGGAAGAAGCCAGTCTGAAAGGGCTACAAACTATTATTCCAACTAGACAACTTTCTGGAAAAGATGAAGTGAAGACAGTAAAAATATCAGGGGTTGCTGGAGATTAGGGGAAACGGAGGGATAAACAGACAGAGCACAGGTGATTGTTAGGGCATGAAACTATTCTGCATGGTACCACAAACTGGATACAAGTAAGTGTACACTTGTCAAAACCCACAGAATGTACAGCACCAAGAGTGAGTGTAATGTAAATTACATACTTTGGGTGATAATGACGGTCAGAGTAGGTTCATCAATTATAACAAATGCACCCCTCTGGTTTGGGATATTGAGTTAGAGCTCTGTGTATGTGGTATCAGGGTATATGTGTGAACTTTCTGTCATGGGCTGAGAATTTGGTGTTCACCTAACATGTTGAATTCTTAGTCCACAATGTGATGGCACTAAGGTCTGTGGAGGTAATTAGGTCCTGAGAGTGGAGCCCACATGAATGGGAATAATGACCTTATAAAAGAGACCCTAGAGAGCTCTCTCACTCTTTCCGCCATATGAGGATATGAGAGGACAGCATTGTGCAAACCAGGAGGAAGACCCTCACCAGAGCCTGAATCTGCCAACACCCTGATCTTGGACTTAATAGCTTCCACAACTATGAGACATAAACATTTGTCTAAGTCACCTGATCTATGGGAATTTATTATAGCAGCCTGGACTAAGATGCTCTCAGTAGTTTCTGCTCAGTTTATATGTGACTCTAAGACTGCTCTAAAAAATAAAGTCTATTAAAAAATTCTAAGCATCTGCAAGTGAGTAAGTGAAGTATTTTGAATAGCAGGAGATATATCCAAAAGCCTGTATATTTATATCACTGGCAGCTCCTTTGCTAAGGCTTCTTCCCAACTCAGTGCACAGCTACTGTGGCTGTGGGGTTAACCCAGGTAACACTCCTTTACCTATTTATTGATGTCAGTTTGTAACCTTGAGCCTATCATTTAACTACAGCGTTTCCTCTCTTTCACAGGGTTGTTGCCCCGATAAAAGAGCACACATTCAACAGAAAAGTTTAATAAATGGCAGTTGCTGTGATTTTTGTCATTTAATACACCCCAGAGGAATTTCATGGGAAGTAGGGAAATTGAAAAAGAAGTGAACAGTCAATGGTTTTCTACACCCACCATACACGCATATATATATATATATATATATATATATATATATATATATGCATCCCTGTCCTGTAAATGGCTCATTTACAATCCACTGCATTTATGGAAATGCCTTCCTTCAGAAAAATGTTATCACATGTCAGAGCTAATGGAACAGTTAGGGGTTCGTAGCCATGGCACCTCAGCTTTATTCTCGCAAGATGGTAATCTAATCAGTTTATGTAAAGAAACAAGCAAACAACAACAACAACAACAACAGCAACAAAAGCGAAGGAAAGTGCAAAGGAAAGTAAGGAGGGGAAACATGGTATAAATTTTTGTGCATAGATAATGAAAGGAAGGAAGACAAGCTGAGAGCTACTGGGCAGTTTCTGTTGGGTCAGTGGTGAGTCATCAGTGGCTCTGCTGGGTGTTCAGACTCAGCTGCTGCCCATATTCCAGCCGACAGCATCATGAGACACCTGCCATATACCTATGCCAGGTTCAAGAGGTATGGGGCTTAAGTCTCCATTCCAAGTAGCTGGGCTAATTTTCCTGAACGAGTAGCAGATAATCTTCCAGCTGATGTATCCACTGTCCTTTATTATTACTGGGCCAGTGAGGCAAATGGAGAAGGCCATCAGATGGTGAAGAGCACAGGGAGGAACCCAGGCTGCAAGAATACAAAAAAGTCCTTGGAAACTCAGACCAGGCATATCTTCAAGGACAACTTCAATGGTGAAATCCTCAATATCGCCATCATTGGCTATCTCAGACCAGAAAAGAACTTTGATTCTTTAGATTCTCTTGTCTCAGCCATTCAGGGGGATATTGAAGAAGCTAAGAAACAGCTAGCTTTACCTGAATATTTGAAACTCAAAAAACCCCAATTTTGTCCATGTTCCTAAAAGCAAAATAACGAATGGCTACTGATGAAAAATCATCATATTTATTAATTCACTGTTTTCTAGTATTTTACTGTTTGTAATGTCCAGTCTTATCTTGGTTTTATTTTAAAAATAGAATATTTTTCTTCCACTATGAATTAGTTTATACAGTACAATGTAGTTACTATATTGTGTTTAAATTGTTAAACCCATTGTGTCACAACAGGAAAAAGATTCATTTAAAAACTAAGGTCTTTTTAATGTTAAATGCTAACAAAAATGTACCATTAAAGACATATCATATTAAGTGCCTTATGATAGAAATGAAATATATGTAAGTATGGATAAAAAGGCAAATCACTAGTTTGAGATTAGAACTACGATTCTCATGGTAAAATATCAGTATATATTTACTTGTATAGCATATACTACTGAATAGTGAAAACTTGTAAAAGTAAATGCATTAAATACAAGTTTGACAGTTTATTATAAATGTAAGGGAGAATATTTTTGATCTTATATGTATTAATATATTATTACAAATGTGAAATTTTGTTTTAGTTATTTCCTTTGAAGTCACATCATTATACCATCTTAATTTTTGTACAGAGCTGCCTCAGTTCTAAGTGGTCTAGTTTCCCTCTGCCTATCTTTTTTTCGTTGTTGTTGTTTGTATATTGAGACAGCATTAATGTACATAATAATGAAAACAATAGCTCTTATGAGCAGGGAAGAACAGTGCAGTTATTTATCACATGTTACCTACAAAAAGAGATTTTTTTCCTTTAACTGTTTGTTGCTTATGGAAATACTTCTGTGTTGAGTCTTCATAGTTAAACAAATCTTTAAAAATATTTACTAATGTAATTCCTCCAGAATATGTATTTATTTAAAACATTTTTAATAGACCTTATTTTAATTACTATAGTTTTAAAACCAGGACTATTGTTTGAGAACTGTGCTATTTGGGTCCTTTGCACAGGCAATCACTTCCTGAAGAGGCCCTAAGTGCACATCACCCCATCCAAAGCCCTCTAAGACCCCATCGCCTGGCTCTGACATTTGTAGGGCACCATAGCTCTGACTGTAGGCAGCAAAAGGAGTGAGTCTACCTATACTGAGCTTCCCTTCTAATTGGAAGAGAAAGACAATAACAAATAATTTGAATAATTTCAAGCAGATTAAAAATTAAGCAATAGCATGGGATAGAAAGGGGAACTCCTGGCAAGAGAAAAAAGCATCTTGAAAGTTGGTAGTGCCTGTGGCTCAAAGGAGTAGAGTGCTGGCCCCATATGCCAGAGGTGATAGGTTCAAACCCAGCCCTGCCAAAAACTGCAAAAAAATAAAAATAAAATAAAATAAAATAAAAAAGCATCTTGAGAGTAATTAGGGAAATTTTATGGAAAAACCCCACATTTGTTACAAACTTGAATGACAAAGAAATGCTTCCTGCAAAGTCTTTTGGGAAGAAGTAGAAGAAAGGATTTAAAGAGCAGAAGTAATCTTGAACTGTTCCAGGAAAAGGAAATATCTGTCATGACTGGGAACACAGAGAACTGTGGGGAAGTGGTGGAAAATAAGGTCACGGAATCTGGCAGGAGCAAGGTCATGGAAGCCTTGTAGATCATGCTAAGGGGTGTGACTCTTGTGCCAACTACAAAGGCAAGATATTAAAGAATATCAACCTGAAAAGTAAAGTTATCTTATTTATACTTCATAAAATTACTCTGATAATGGATTCCAGAGGCAAGAGATATGCAAAGATCAGGAAAGAAGTTGTAGCAGCAACTGAGGGTGGAGACGTGTAGTGTTAGCACTGAAAATACTGAAATGTGGCTAATTAAGAACTACATTTCTGCATGTGATGGTAGAGGCATCACATTAAGAGACCAATGGATGTTAATATCATTCAAGAAAAGATGCTGAATTTTATCAAATACATTTTCAGAATTTATGGGGCTAATATTATTTTTAGGTGTCTTAGTTTATTTTTAGGTGTCCTAGATTATTAATAGGTGTCTTAATATTAATTTTTGCATTCCAGGAATTCTATCCAGATACTCTTTCTCTATTAACTCCTTTATAATACTACTGAATTAGCTTGCTAATAATATGCTTATTGACTTTTTTATCTTAATATTTATATTGTGATTAATTTGCAATTGTGTTTACCTAAAATTTTTGAAAGAGTATGCATGCTTAATTTTAGGATTTAGAATTTTTTTATGTTCTGGATTACAATATTTTACGTGGCATTAAATGATTTTTTTAAATGTTCTGCTTTAGAACATTTTACATAGCATAGCATAGCATAAAGTCTCTAATAATAATGATGTGTTTCTGTCTTTGAATGGTCTGTTCTTTAATGGTTTGTAACATTTCTGTATAAAACTATTTTAATCCCTTCCTTTTTGCTTTAAAAAGCTCACTGATGAATTTTGAGTTTCTACTGTAGCTGCCTATTTAGAATAATTTCTATATCTTTTGGAGTCAATTTTTTAAGTTTATATTTTCCTAGAAATGTATCTTTTTTAGTTAAATTCTAAAATTTATTGTATAAAATTAAGCATATTTTTTCTTATCATTATTTCAATTTTCTCCATATTTTAAAATATTTCTCTATTTTTCCATGTTTTAATTTTTAATGTACCTTATTTTTTATTGTTCTCATAACTGGCACTAGGATTTATTTGTTCTGCTCCTTTGTTTTCTAATGCATCATTTCTTCTTAATACTTAATTAAAATTTAGTATTTAGCTTTCCTTACATTTTTATATTTTCCTTGACTTCATACTTCTAACTGGATTCATATATTTTCATTTTTTTCTATTTTATTGATATAAGTATCACAAATATTTCTCTGAGCATTGTTGTAGCTATACCTGTAACTTTTAACTGGACTGTTTCAATTAACGTGTTTTAATGTTTTGAAATTTTTATCTTTATTTAGTAAGTTAATGAGCATTTATTAATCACCTGTGTGAACATCAGGAGAAAATACAAAAATAATAGCATGAATACACAACCCCCATACTATCAGAATTTCTGAATTTGACAGAAAAGTCAAACTAACTTTCTTGTAACTAGAAATTCTATTTGCTTATATAACAGAGCTGTTGTCACTCAAGACACAGCTGGATGTAACTAAATCTGGAACAAGGTTCCCAGGGTATCTCTCTCTCTCTTTTCATCTGGTCTGTCCTCTGCTTATATGCAGGCATTATGGCTATCGTGTGGACTTGTTCTAAATTTTTAATTGAGCTTTACTTAAACAGGAAGTATTTTAAGAAAAACTTTTACTTTCCAAGTGTTAGGGATCCTTATTTTGACCCTATTTCCATACTTAATTTCTAGTTTTATGGAAACTATGTAATCAGGGAGGATAAGTATTTTCTACTTTGATGACTAAAGTTTTGATGTTTTATCTGTGGTTTAATCTATGGCCAGTTTTTGTGACTATTCAGTGGAATCTTTGTTTTCTGGCTCTGAATTTAATGTATGTTAAGTGGGTTTAAGTAATACATATGTAGACTTTTATATCCTTACATATTTTTAGCCTTTGAACTGTTATGGACTGGAAAAGGTGAATAAAAGTCTCTATAATGATGTGTTTCTGCCTATTTTTTATTTTTTTTTATGAAGGTTGATGCATAGTTCTATGGTACATGAATATTTATAAGTGTTAGACTTTTATTGTTGATTATACTTTCACCATTATGAAGTGCCACCCTTTTCCTCATTTACTTCTTTTGATTTGAATTCAGGTTTATGAGATACTGAAATCTGGATTGTTCATTTTTTGTCTGCATTTGCATCTATGTCTTTGCCCATTCTGTCATTTTTATCCTTTCACAGTCATTTCGTTAGGTATTCTGCGTGTGTCTGGTACACATTCAGCTCTGTGATTCAATCTAGGAGTGTTATTTCCTTATATGCCCTACTTCACTTTTTTTTTTTTTGCTTTTACTGTTTCTTTTATTTCATTTTTCAAAAGGCAATTTTCCTATTTTGTTATACCTATATTTCTTTCTGCTTATTTGAGTTTACATTTTCCTTTAGTAACTGTGCTTGTAATTTTATATAATTGCTTAATTTTCTTTTGCTGTAAATAGCACCTATTCATCTCTACTAAATAGGCAACTACAGAATTAGTATACATTTTCTTCCACCCCCATCCTTAAAATAAAATGAATGAGTTGGAAATATCCTAGTTAAAAATTTCTCAGGAGGAAAAAATTTAAGATGTTTTTCAGTCCAATAAACCTAAAATTCAATATTATCAAAGGAAAGTACAAGTACAGGGCTTAAAATAAAGACCAGGGCAGTCGCTTTCATCAGCACATTGCTTTGGGAACACACCAGCTAGTTGAGATCTTCAAGTCCATATTCCCTCTCGGTTTCAGTTGTTTCAGTATCCTTGGCTGGATAATTCAATTAAGCTTGAGTCTTTCTTTATCGGAAATAGTTTTTAATGGATTTTGAATTAATGGCTTTCTATAATTGGTTTCTATAATATATAAGGTTGAGAAGACCTTATGCCAGAAGAGTGTTAAGACAAAAAGGCTGAAACTAAATGGAAGATTTCTACTTGCATCTTCCTTTTCCCGCTTCTTGAACTTGAGATGACTTCTGATTAAGAAATTTATATTCAGACCACCTAACAATAAAGCTCAAACTCTTTTTTTAAAAGAATATGTAGAAATGTCTGAACTTTCTGTACTGTAATTCTGCATCTGATTTCTTACAATTTGTATGTATCATTACTATAATAAAACCTGAGACAAAAGAAGTCTTTTGAGATGTTTGGAAAAGCATTGATTTCCTCAGTATCCAAATGTATATTTACTTAATAATTATTTTCCCTTTTGCTCTCTTCCCAGAATTTAACTCCCTAACTAATCAAATAAATGTTAGGAACCCAGCCACAGTGTTCTTTCAGAGCTCAGCTTCCCAGGTAGAACTGTCCTTCATTTCAGGTCTCACTGTTTTTCACTTTGATAGAGATTTGAATAAAACATTGGGAATTTTCCAGGAAAGGCTTTTAGTGGTTAGCACATGCCAGCTGTGTTTTCAATAACAAAATTGCCATTGGGCTTCTTGCTGTCCCAGCTGAGCAGAAGTCCCTCTGCCCACTCCCTAATCTCATGATGGTGTTTTACAGGAAGTTTTTTCTCACTTCCTTTATGGAAAATTTGTAGATATCATGCCCTTGAAAGTATATTTCCCAATTCTCCTCTCTTCCTGGTATATTCCTGTTTTGAAAGAAGTGGGTCTGAGGTAAGGACAGAGTTGTCAGGTCTCTTAAGGATATCAGTTTGATTCTATTGGGGAGGGGGAAATCCCACAGGGCACATAGAGGATGGGTTTGCGTATATCTCAAACTGTGCATGCCAAGTGCAGATCTCAGTGATCAGAGGACATGTAATTGCTCTGTAATATAATTGAACACAGGTAACACAGTCAGCCATAGACATATAGGAAGATGTGTGTGTCTGCTCATTTGGAAGGGAAATAATTCTGAGGCCAGAGTGGGGATGCTTGTTTGCACTCTACTGTTGAGTGTCCACCTGTGCACTGCCCACATTTCTCCTAAGTGTTTGAGAAAAGTGTTAAAAATGTCCAAATGTAATTGTAGATTTGTCAACTTCTCCTTTGGTTTTCCAGTATGCATGCCAAAGTTCTGTAATTAGGCACATAAATATTTAGCGTTTTATGTGTTCTTAATGAATGGATCCTTTTACCATTATGGAATGTCTCACTTTCTCTCCAGAAATAAATTTTTTCTTGTAGTCCATTTTGTCTGATATTAATATAACAACTAAGTCAAAACTTAGTTTTGACTAGTATTTGGTGACATAATTTTATATTTTGTTCTTTATTTTTAACCTGTGTCTTTATTTTTAATTTGTATCTCTGGTATATCACATATATGGATCTCCCATGTATATCCAAATTGGCAACATTTGCCCTTTAATTGATTATTTACTCAATTGACATGTAATGCAACTACCGATAAGATTGGGTTTAAGTCTACTATTGTAATGATGCTATTTGTTTTCTATTTAACCCCTATTTTTTCTGTTTTAATAATCCTTACTTTAAAAAAATTAATTATTTCTTATGTCCCATTTTATCTCCTTTATTGTCTGTTTGTCTATTCTTTTTTATTTTTTAGTGGTTGCTCTGGAGTTTACAAGAATTTTTAACTTACTACAATCTGTCTTAAATACTACTCCATGTATAATTTATTTATTTATTTTTATTTATTTTTTTTGAGAGAGAGCCTCAAGCTGTCACCCTGGTTAGAGTGCTGTGGCATCACAGCTCACAGCGACCTCTAACTCCTGGCTTAAGCGATTCTCTTGCCTCAGCCTCCCAGCCTCCCAAATAGCTAGGACTATAGGCACCCACCAAAACGTGTGGCTATTTTTTGGTTGTAGTTGGCATTGTTGTTTGCCAGGCCCCGGCTGGATTCGAACCTGCCAACTCTGGTGTATGTGGCTGGCGCGTTAGCCACTTAAGCTACAGGTGCCAAGCCAGCTCCATGTATAATTTAGAAAACTTACTACAGTATATCTACACTTACCTCTTTTTGTCCTTTGGTTTATAGTTGTCATATATCTCACGCCCTTGTATATAATAAACCTCACTGCAGTCTCAAAATCCTAGGCTCATGCAATCCTCCCACCTCAGCCCCCTGAGTAGCTGGGACTACAGGCATGAACCTCTGTGGCCAGTCAATTCTGTTTTTGTTTCTGTTTGCTAATGTATAATATTTGTTATACTATTTATTATTTCATTTTGGTTTTCTTGAATTTAATTGGTTTTTAGATTTAAATTTCTTGAGTTAAAAAACCTAGCTCATTTACTTATATTTTCAATTTTAATTTTAACATTAGAAGGTATTAGCTATTTTCTTGAAGATGATTTATGATATTATTGTTCACTTAGAAGATCAACTTTAAATTGTCAAGATGATTAAAACATATGTTTAATTGCATTACATCACATGACTCCAGCATACTTTTTGACTTTGAAGAAATTATCAAGAGTTGTGGTCCATGAAATGATTATTATGACTCATTCTTCGCATATAGGACACGATCTTAGATATAAATGTATTAAATAAAGCCTAACAATTATAAAATTCTTTTATAATCTTACTTAATATTTCCTACTTGATCTTTAAATTACAAAATAAGCCTTTAATATTTTCCACTCTGCTATTTTATTAATTTCTTTTTGGAAGCAAATTGAAGATTCCTTTCATATAAAGCATCAGATAAAAGTGCCTACTTCTTTAAGAAATTGATCTCAGTGAGAACAACCAGTGCCTTAATACAGAAGTAGATTTCCATGTGCTTGAAACTCTGAGAACATTGATTTGATGATTGTATTCTCTTCTATGTATTTTCTATTTTTTAATTTTAATTCCATCTTAATAGGAGGGCACAAATGTTTAGGATACATGTTTTTAATTATGGTTGGGGATTCACTGAGGGTACAAAGAACCAGGTTACACTGATTGCATTTGTTAGGTAAAGTCACTATTATAATTGTACCCTTCCCCCAACAGGTGTGCCACACACCATGACTCCCCACTCCCTTCTTCTTTCCCTCTCTCCACTCCCCCATTCACCCACCCCCCACCATGTACTAGGTCATCAATTGTACTCATATCAGAATTGAGTACATTGGATTCTTGCTTCTCCATTCTTATTATCTATAAAGAGGAATGTGTTCCACTTCCATCCAGATTCACACAAAAATGTAAAGTCTCCACCTTTTTTAGTGGCTGGGTAGTATTTTATGATATACATACACCATAGCTTGTTAATTCATTCCTGGTTTGGTGGGCATTTAGGCTATTTCCACATGTGGGCTATTGTAAATTGATCTGTGATAAACAGTCTAGTGCAAATGTCCTTATGATAAATGGATTTTTTTCTTTCTATCTGGGTAGATGCCTAGTAATGGAATTGCAGGATCAAATGGGAGGTCTTGTTTGAGTTCTTTGAGGGTTCTCCATACTTCCTTCCAAAAAGGTTGTATTATTTTGCAGTCCCACCAGCAGTGTAAAAGTGTTCCCTTCTCTTCACATCCACACCAGCATCTGCAGTTTTGAGATTTTGTGATGTGGGACATTCTCACTGCAGTTAGGTGATATCTCAGGGTAGTTTTGATTTGCATTTCTCTGATGATTAGGGATGATGAGCATTTTTTCATGTTTGTTAGCCATTCATCTGTCTTCTTTAAAGAAGGTTCTATTCATGTCTCTTGCCATTGATATAAAGGATTGTTGGCTCTTTTATGTTGCTTAATTTGAGTTCTCTGTAGATCCGAGTTATCAATCTTTTGTCCAATTCACAATATGCAAATATTCTTTCCCATTCTGATGACTATTTGCTTTGGTTGTTGTCTCCTTAGCTGTACAGAAGCTATTTAGTTTAATTAAGTCCCATTTGTTGATTTTTGTTGTTGAAATTGCCATGAAAATCTTCTTCACAAAGTCTTTCCCCAGGCTAATCGCTTCAAGTATTTTCCCTACACTTTTGTTGAGGATTTTTATTGTTTCATACCTTAGATTTAGGTCATTTATCCATCTTGAACTAATTTTAGTGAGTGGAGAAAGGTACAGGTCCTGCTTCAGTCTTTTACATGTGGTTATCCAGTTCTCCCAACACCATTATTGAATAGGGATTCTTTATCCCACTATATTTCTTGTTTAATTTCTCAAAGATTAGATGGCTGTAAGATGTTAGTTTCATCTCATGGTTTTCTATTCAATTCCAGATGTCTATGTCTCTATTTTTGTGCCAATACCATGCTGTTTAGATCATTATAGCCTTGTAGTATAGCCTAAAGTCTAATAGGCTGAAGCCCCTGGCTTTGTTTTCATTACTAAGAATTGCTTTAGCTATATGAGTTTTTTTCTGGTTCCATACAAAATTAAGAATTATTTAAAAACAAAAAATTGACAGAGTCTCACTTTGTCACCCTCAGTAGAGTGCTGTCGCATCACTGCTCACAGCAACCTCAAACTCTCTTGGGCTTAAGCAATTCTCTTGCCTCAGCCTCCCAAGTAGCTAGCTGGGACAATAGGCACCCGCCACAACACCTAGCTATTTTGTAGAGACAGGGTCTCACTCTAGCTCAGGCTGGTCTCAAACCTGTGAGCTCAGGCAATTCACCTGCCTTAGCCTCCCAAGTGCTGGGATTACAGACGTGAGCCACTGACCCTGGCCTATTTTTTCCAAATCTTGAAAGTATGATGTTGGCATTTTAATGGGGATGGCATTGAATCTAAAGATTGATTTGAAAAGTATAGACATTTTAACAATGTTGATTCTTCCCAGCCATGAGCATTGTATGCTTTTCCATTTGTTAATATCTTCTGCTATTTCTTTTCTTAGGGTTTTGTAATTTTCTTTATAGAGGTCGTTCCTTCAACTCTTACATTAGGTATATTCCTAGGTATTTCACTTTCTTTGAAGGTACTGTGAGGAAATTAGGTCCTTGATTATCTTCTCTTCTTAGCTGTTATTGGGCATATACAAAGGTTACTGATTTGTGCGCATTGATTTTGCATCCGCAGACATTACTGCATTCTTTGATCACTTCCAGGAGTCTTGTGGTTGAGTATTTGGGGCTCTCTATGTATAAGATCATATTGTCAGCAAAGAAGGAGAATTTGACCTCCTCTGCCCCCTTTATTTCCTTTTCTTGCCTGATTTTATAGGCTAGAAGATGTGGCACTATGTTGATATGAGTGGCGATAGAGGACAACCTTGTCTGGTTCTAATTCTGAATGGAAAACTTTCAGTTTTACTTCATTCAGTATGATATTAACTATGGGTTTGTTGTAGATGGCTTCCATAAGTTTAAGAAATGTGCCACCTATGCCTATATTCTTCAGTATTCTAATCAAGAAGGACGCTAGATTTTATCAAATGCTTTTTCTGCATCTATTGAGAGAATCATATAGTCTTTGTTTTTGCCTCTGTTGATATGGTGAATTATGTTTATGGATTTGTGTATGTTAAACCAGTCTTGCATCCCTGGGATGAGACCTACTTGATCAGGATGAAGTATTTTTTTAATGTGTAGTTGTAATCTACTGGCTAAGATTTTATTGAGAATTTTTGCTTCTATATTCATTAGTGAAATTGGTCTGAAGTTCTCCTTTTTAGTTGAGTCTTTTCCTGGTTTTGGTATCAGAGTAATGTTTACTTTACAAAACAAGTTGGGGAAGATGCCTTCCCTTTCAATCTTTTGGAATAGTTTCTCCAGTATGGGTATAAGTTCTTTTTTGAAAGTTTGATAGAATTCTAGTGTGAAGCCATCTGGACCAGGGCAATTTTTTGTAGGGAGATTTTTTATCATTTCTTTGATTTCAGTGCTTGAAATTGGCCTGGTCAGGAGATCTATTTCTTCTTGGTTGAATTTAGGAAGAGGATATGCCTCTACACATTGATTTATTTTTTCCTCCACATCATCAAATTTCTGGGCGTAGATTTTCTTATAGTATTCAGAGATAATCTCTGTATCTCTGTGGCATCTGTTGTTATTTCCCCTTTATTGTTTCTGATTGAGATTACTAGATTTTTACTTTTCTGTTTCTAGTTAGTATAGCAAAGATTTATATATTTTATTTATTTTTTTCAAAAAAACAAGTTTTTGTTTTGTTAATTTTCTGAATTTTTTTTTTTGTTTGTTTGTTTACTATTTCATTAATCTCTGATTTAATCTTGGTTATTTCTGTTTTTCTGCTGGGGTTAGGGTTAAATTGTTCTTTTTTCCCCCAATTTCATAAGATGGTTTGTATGTTGATATACCCTTTTTGTTTGTTTGTTTGTTTGTTTTTAAATGCATCCAGTGCATTAAATTTTCCTCCCAGGACTGCTTTGGATTTATCCCACAGTTTTTGGTAACCTGTGTCTTCACTGTTGTTGTGTTTGAGGAATTTAAATGTGACCCTAGAACAAATGGGGTTAGCAGACATATGCAGAACAGTGTTTTCAATGTTAAGGTAAAGTTCAAGTTATAGTTGAGCCCTTCACCTAGAACGTGTGCTGAACACCTTCACATTGTGTACAACAGGTGAGATGTACTTTCTATTTTTGACCAAATTTTATTTTTATTCAGCTATATGTTCACAAAATATTTCTATTTCTTAACATGTTATGGACTTATTTTAAGTAATTATCAATAAAATATAATTTCACACAATGAGGACTCCAAAACTGAAGTTTTAAGAATTTACATATTGATGTAAATGACTCATTTTTCTTAACAAAGATTGTAAGAAGAAGGCAGACTCATGGACTGAAGTATACTGAACATAGCACTTTCAATTTCAAAGCAAACAGAACTTAATTTTGTGGTATGGATATCAGAGAAAGAGTGAACGGTTCATGCCATTCAACTGAGCAACCACTTGCTAGGCATTTTCTTTGAAAATAATAGGCACTAATACGATCAATTTTACCTTTGCCCATTATGTGAATATTCTCTTTGTCAAGAAACTAAACTTTAGTTTGAGTGACAGAAAAATCCAATTCTAGATTCTTTTAAAAGCTCAAGTGAATAGAGAAAATAGATGGCTATTGATGTATTTACAAGCTGTCTAGGCATTAGCTTATAGAAATGTGTGCTATATATCTTGTCAGGAATATTGCAACTCTTTTTGAAATGGTCTCCATAATAATAATAATAAAAAGACCAAGAGTAGTGAAGGGCTCCTTCACAGAATTATAATATGATGTTAAATGTAGGAATAGTAAAGATCATCTAAAATGTATCAGTTAAGTTCAGGGAACAGATGACATGTCTAAAATAGAAAAATTCCAAGAGAGTTTTTAAAAGGCAGTAATTGAAAAGACTGGGGATCATGTAGGGAGAGGAGGAGGGATGATGCAGTACCTGGGATTAGTAATAGTATACAGTTACCACCACTAAGCCTGAAGGAGTAAGGGGAGAAGCAATCACTTGCATGGAGCAGGGTATTCATATGGAGAGCACCAACCTGAAAGGAGTTGTGAGTTGTGAACCCAGTTGAGAGATATGACTAACTAATCAGTGATACAGAGGAAGAGCTGAGAAAATAAATGCTCAACTTCAACCTCCTCCCTTTCTCCAATCTCCAGCCAGGCTCCCCAAGGGCCAAACTTAACTGGAAATCAGAATGTCAATGGGTCAATGGATGTTATTTATACAGGTCAACTTCCTAGAATAAAGAGCAACATGCAGAAGGGTGAACATGTGCTTAGGAAGCACAACAAAAATATGCAACACATGATTCACTGGTCTAAGTTTTTAGATGAAGACTCCTAAGGATGAACTATTCAGGTTCAACCAACATGTTAGAATGAACTAAAACCAGAGACTTGTTCTCAGTCTAGTTCCTATTTCATGGAAGTCTACTGTGTCCTACTTCCAAAATATCTTCTTTTCGGGAATAGTCATGATCAAAAGGGGTCTGATGAGACTCTTGGGTCAAAATGGCAGTTTTCTTCCCTCTGTTCTGGTGATAAACTGATGTGTTATAAATCACTCAAAAATGATGGAATTCAACAGCAACAATTTCATTAAAGTGGACTTTAGATTATGTGAGTCATAAATTTAGGCAGAGGCAATAGAGATAACTTTCTCTGATCTTCAATGTTTGGGAGCTACCTGGGAGGACTTAAGTGGCTGTTGAATAATAAAATGGCTGAAGGCTGAAATCACCTGAGATCTTTGTCATTAACATGTCTGCTACTGAGGCTGCGGCAGTAATGACCCAAAGTCTAGGTTGCGCTGGACATCTTTACATGGGCTTTGTACGCAACTTGGGCTTCTTGTTACATGGTGGATAGATTCTGAGAGAGAGAGTTCTAAGATGAGTCATCTGATGAGTGAGCACTACAAGGAAAACCAAACCAAAATAGCATTATTCCTTCTGACCTAGCCTGGAATGTTATGCCACATCTCCTCTGTCAAATTATTTGATTACAAATAAATCACTAAATCCAATCTATATTCAAGTAAGTTACTAAATCCATTCCAGCTCTTAATGGAGGAAAGTCAAGTTCACATCTTATGTGACCAAGAATATGTGGACCAAAAGATATTTTGTGGCCATCCTTGTGAAATGCCATATCCCATCTTCCTCAAAGACCATGTTTAAATAAAAACAAAGAAACATAGAAGTGGGAATTAATATTGAAAGGGGAAATGGAGTTGAGAGCCACCTAAGGAAAGAAACACCAACAAATTTTTGGAAGAAAGAAACTGAATAAAGGAGAGGTAGCTGATGGGATAGAGTAGATAAAGCAGTTGGTCCTTGAACAACTCTGCTTTAACCTTCCAAGCTCCACTTAGACGTGGATTGTTTTCAACAAATATGTTGGAAAATTGTTTGGAAAATTGTGAAAATTTGAAAAAACACATAGACAAATGTCATAGCCTAGAAATATCAAAATATTAAGAAAAAATTGCTTATATTGTAAATGCAATACATAAATACAGAACTTCATGGCCACCCTGTATATACACACTGATCTATTTTTATCATTAACCATGACAAAACAAACACAAGTCCATCATAAAGACTTAAAATTTATCAACATTTACTTACAGATCATATATGGCAGCATTTGCAAGGGAAAGAAATATGAACAAAAATGCGGTATTAAATTATGGCTGCATAGTATATTACCCTTAATAATAATCACAGCCACTTCCTGTTGCTATTGTGGTAAGCTCAAGTATGTATCTGCTTAAACGATGTTTTACACTAATTGTCGTCATGTGAGCAGTTTGCTTTTCTGGTAAATGGCAGTAACAAGTGATCTTTTGTATTTCTCCTATATTTTCCATTATGTTTAGTACAAAACTGTAAACCTTGAATGACACCACGAGGCCCATACAAAGTGCCACTATTGGTGCTGGAAGTGTTCCCAAGAAACAAAGAAAAGTCACGACATCACATGGAAAAAGTTGAATTGCTTGTTACGTGCTATAGATCGAGGTCTGCAGCTGCAAGTGCCACCATTTCAAAATAAATGGATCCAGCATTAGGACAATTGTAAAAGATGAAAAGGAAATTTGTGAAGCCATCACTGAAGCTAGGCCAGCAGGTGTGAAAAATGTTGCACTTTATGTGAAATGCGTTTTTATCTCTTATTAAAAATGCAACTTCATGTGAGTGCATGATTGCTATAAGAAAGGCCCATAGACCCTAAAATGGTTCAAGAGAAAGAGATTCATCATGTGGAATATAAACCAAAGGAAGGTGAAAGTTATAAAGCTGGAGAATTTAATGCCAGAAAAGAATGGTTTGATAATTTTAGAAGAGGTTTGGCTTTTAACAATGTCAGGATAACAGCAGAAGCAGCTTCTGTGGACCAAAAGGCAACCGAGGTTCCTGGATGCCATTAAGAAAATCATTGAGGAAAGAGGATATACACTTGAACATGTTTTGAATGCAAATTAAAGGGCCCTATTCTGGAAGGGAAATACCACAAAGAACATCTCTTCTAAGGAAGAGAAAGGAGCACCCAGATTAAAGGCAGGAAGGGACAGGTTACTACAACAGTTTGTGCAAATGCAGTCTAGTTTATGATCAGGACTTCCCTAATTTATAAAGCTGCCAATCCTTGAGACTTAAAGGGGAAAGGTAAACAACAGCTGCCACCTTTGGATTGTATAAGAAGACCTGGACACAAACCTTTTTTTCTGGATTGGTTCCATTAATACTTTATCCCCAAAGTTAGGAAGTACCATGCTAGCAAGGGACTGCTTTTGGAAATTTTGTTTTTGTTGTTTTGGGTTTTGCTTTTGCTTTTAGATTTTTTTTAAAAAAATTTATTTTACAATCCCCCTGGCCACCTAGAACTCCATGAGTTTATCACTGAAAATGTCAAAGTGGTCTCATTGACCCCAAACACAACCTCTCTAATTCAGCCTAGGTCACAGGGTCAAAAAAAAATTGTTGAGGCTCATTACTCTTTGGAAAGGATAATTAACATTATGGAAGAGAACCCTGGTAGAGAAAACACCACAAAAGTCTGGAAGGATTACACCATTGAATATGCTGTTCTTGTTACAGAAAAAGCTGTGAAAGCCATCAAGCCCCAAACAATAAGAGAAGAAGTGGAGAACTCTGTTTCCTGGTTGTGCATGACTTCACAGGATTTAGGATCGAGTTGATCAAGGAAACCAGAAAACAGATTGCGGATTTGGAAAGGGTGAAGGGTTTTAACATATGGGCCTCGGAGAAATTCAAGAGCTAATAGATTCCACACCAGAGAAATTGAGACATTAACAGAAGATGATCTGAGGGAGATGATAGATTTTGAACCAGCGCCAGACGTTAAAAAGGAAGACAGAAGAAGCATAGCCAGACAGCAAACTGACATTAGGCAGTCTGGAAGAAGGGTTCTGATTATTCAAAACTGCTTTGGACTTTTTTTATGACGTAGACCCTTCTACAATATTGGCACTGAAACAAAGGCAAATGGTGAAAAAAGGATTGGCACCATATAAAAACACTTTTAGAGAAATAAGAAGCAAAAAGTCATAAATTATGATGTATTTCTCCCTTTTCTGCCTCCCCTTCCACCTCCTCATCTTTTCTGCCTCTGTCATCCCTAAGACAGCAAGACCTACCCCCTCCTCCTCTCCTCAGCATACTCAATGTCAGAACAGGGAAGACGAAGACCTTTATGGTGCTTTGCTTAACACTTCCTGAAGAGCAAATATAATTTCTCTTTCTTATGATTTTCTTAATAACACTATCTTTTCTCTAGCTTACTTTTTTGCAAAAACACATTATATAATATCTATAACATACAAAATATGTGTTAATTGACTGTTTATGTTATTGGTTGGGCTTCTGGTAAACACTAGGCAACTAGTAGTTAAGTTTTGAAGATTCAAAAATTGGAAGTGGATTTTCCACTGTTTGGGTGGGGCAGCACCTCTAATCCCTGCGTTGTTCAAGGATCAACTACATGTGCATCAAAGACAAAGTTTGGAGGAAGATAACTTTCCTCTACACCTGCGGAGAAACTCAGGACTCAGAAAGATCAGGTGCAGGAGGAGAGTGGGATGTGAAAACAAGGCAATTCACCTTTCTGCACATGTACTAGTCAATATTTATTCCAGAGTCTATATAAAAATTCATATAAACTTGTCATTCATGTGTCTATTTAAAAAATGGTGCATTTGCCTTAGGAAATCGAGCAGCTTTAGAACAAAGACACCAAAATTCCGGCAGTAAGTTTCGTACTCAATTATCTTAAGCAAAATTTTTCCGAAATTTTAGAAGGAACATTTCTCTGTTGATTTGAATGGATCAACATAAATCTGACACCAAAACAAAGCAACAGTGTTAAAAGAAAAGAAATATTGACAGTAGCCTCAGCAACACAGATTAAAAAATTCTTCACAAAACTAGAAAATCTAATCTAGCAATATATAAAATGTATAAATATGTCATAAAGAATTGAACTTTAGCCCAAGGAAACAATGTTAATTAAATATTTTAAAGATCAATTAATGTAATTCTTATAAGTAACAAAATAAAGGGAAAAATCATGATATTTCAACACATGAAGAAAAAACACTTGACAAAAGTTTACACTCTTCATGATAAAAACTTCAACAAACTAGTACTAGAAGAAAACTTTTTCAATTAAGATAAAGGAAATCTATGAAAGAGCTTTAGTAAATAACATTCCTTATGTTGAAAGACTGAACAGTTTACCACTAAGATTAGAAAGAAGGTATTCTCATCACTTCCATACAAGATTAAAACCTTCCCACAATAAAATCTCTGGCACCCAACGCTTCACTGGTGAATTCCTATACACACTTAACAAAGAAAGAATACATGTATCACCCTTAACAAATGCTTCTCAAATATTAAAAATATCTCATTCTATAAGGTCATGTTTATTCCCATACTAAAACCAAGCAAACACATTAAAAAAAAAAACTTTAGGCCAATATCACTCATGAACACAAATGAAAAAAAATCACTTAATAATGGCCCGGCGCCTGTAGTTCAGTGGCTAGGGTACCAGCCACATACACCCGGAGCTGGCAGGTTCAAATCCAGCCTGGGCCAAAAAAATAGATGAGCATTGTGGCTGGCACCTGTAGTCCCAGGTATTTGGGAGGCTTGGGCCCAGGAGTTTGATGTTGCTGTGAGCTGCAATGCCACAGTACTCCACCCAGGGTGACAGCTTGAGACTCAAAAAAAAAAAAAAAAAAAAAGAAAGAAAAAGAAAATAACAAGTAGCAAATTGAATTCAAGACTATGATGTATGTGGAATACATTATGATCTGGTGGGTTTTGTGGTAGTAATACAAAATTAGTTTAACATAAAAGAAAATGAACTATTGATATATACAATTAAATAAATAAATGTGAAAATAATTATCCATAGTAAGATACAATAAGCAGTAATCTTTTCATGCTGTATGATTTCATTTACGTAAAAGTTTAGAAAATGCACACAAATATACAATGACAGAAAGTAGAGTATGGATTTTCTGAGAAATGGAGTTGCCCAAGTGTGGTCAGAAGGGATAGATTCCTAGGGGGCACAGTAAAAATTTGGGGGTAGCAGACACATTAACAAGATTATAGTGATAGTTCTCTGCTTGCATATATATGTCAAACTTACAAAAACTTATCATAATGTACATTTTCAACATGTACAGCATATTGTATGACAATTGTACCCCTACAAATTTGTTTTAAAAATACTGTTATCTGAATAGGTAATACAAGCAGAAAATATTCCAATTACATACATCTGGCAAAGGATTTGAAACTAGAGTATATTTATTCTAAAACATAACTATAGCCCAGAACGTGGAAGGGAAGAGGAGAGAGAGGGGAGGGGATGGGGGATACGGAAGGAGAGAGGGTATTTGGTGGGACCTCACCTAATGAACATGATGCAATGGTACATTTCAACACTATTAAGAAACAAGTATAATTGTGATGGATGTGTTACTTAGTTCAATGTAAGCATTTCACATTGTATATCAAAGCAGTACCCTGAACCCCATAAATGAATCAATGTACAAAGTTATGATTTAATAAAAAAAAATAATAAAAGAAACAAGAAAAATAAATAAATAAAATTCTCCAATTTTTAGGAGTTAAAGAGGTTATTTATTTATTTTGAAGTTTTTGGCTGGGGCTGGGTTTGAACCCGCCACCTCCAGCATATGGGGCTGGTGCCCTACTCTGTTGAGCCACAGGCGCTGCCCAAAAGGTTAATTTTTTTTTTAATTGGCAAAAATGTTAAACAGATACTTCACACATAAAAATATTTAAACAGCCAATAGGCACATGAAAAGATGCTCAAAATTTTTATCACCATGGAAATATCAGTAGATATGACTATATGCAGAAAACCATAGTAGATATGACTAAATGCATATAGCTGCTACAATGGCTACAGTAAAACTGCCACCAAGCCAATATTGGCAAAGATAGAGGGATACTAGGAATCTCACATCCTAATAATAATTTTACAAAGCTCTTTGGAAGTTTGTAATAAAGTTACCCCTATTCCTACCTTATGACTGGACAATTTCACTCCTAAATGCTTCATTAAAAATATCTGTGCATCACCTTTTACAAGAACATTCATAGCACTAAAAGTAGACCTTCCATTTGATCATGCAATCCCATTATTAAGTATCTACTCAGAAGAAAAAAAGACACTTTGCCACAAGGACATTTGCACTAGAATGTTTATTGCAGCTCAGTTCCCAGTCCCTAGGACATGGAAGCAACCCAAGTGCCCATTGGCTCGTGAATGGATTAACAAACTGTGGTACATGAATACCATAGAGTACTATACAGCCATAAAAAATGATGGAGACTTCACATCTTTCTATTTACCTGGATGGAGTTGAAGCAGATTCTTCTTAGTAAAGTATCACAAGAATGGAAAAGCAAGTATCCAATGTACTAATACTAATATAAAACCAATTTAAAAACAACAACT
Organism: Loris lydekkerianus; assembly: GCA_963574355.1. NCBI lineage: Eukaryota > Metazoa > Chordata > Mammalia > Primates > Lorisidae > Loris > Loris lydekkerianus. The sequence continues at coordinate 19,066 of CAUYPK010039054.1, read as the reverse complement.
ACACACCCACATGAAGGAAATACTCAAGTATATACAAGTGAGGGAGAGGGAGAGATGGAAAGGAGAAAAGGGAGAAGGAAGGATGATTGGCAAATTCTCCCCTAATGTGCACAATGTAAGGGTATATAGCACACCCTCTGGATGAAGGGCTCAATTACACCTTGAACTTAGATATGAAAACAATGTACCCTAAACATTTGTATCCTCCTATTAATCAAAATTTAAAAAAAGAATGTTCATAGCCATTTTATTCACAATACCCACACCTGTAAACAACCCAACTACCTATCAATAGGAGAATGAATAAACAAATTGCTATACAAGGAAATATTACTCAGCAGTAAACCAGAATATACTTCTGAAATATTCAATACCGTGAATGAATCTCAAAAAACATGCTGAAGAAGCTATCCAGAAGAGCACATACTGTGTGATTCCACTTATGTGAGATACTGGAAAAAGCAAAACTCATCTACAGTTGCAAAAATCAGAAAAGTGGCTGCATCCAGCAGGACAGGAGTTGACCCTAGGAATTTTGGGGGTGGTGAACATGCATATTGTGTATCTTGTTTTAGGTAGTATCACATGGGTATGTTCAATTACTCAAACTCACCAAACTGTACATTTAGGATCTGTATGCTTCACGTTGTGTAAATTAGACCTCAGCCAGTGAGTCAGTTCCCAAACAATAATAATGCAAAGACAATTTCTCCACAAGAAATGTGTCTTTGGCCAATGTCTTTAGATGAGATGACCCACTGAGAACGCAGAACAATAGATTCTAACAAACAAACAAATAAAGGCTCTTTCTGAGATAAAATGACTCAGACATTTTTTTTCTTCCCATTTCCATAGTGGGGAGTTAATTGAAAATAAAGTCTAGTAAAATACAAAAATAATTTAAAAAGAAAAAGACATGTAACTAAAAAAAAAAAAAGTAAATCCCAAATGAGAGAGTAATGAATTAAATTCCCAAAGTAATAGTCTTACGGTTATGTAGAAAGTGCTTTATACAGATTAGAGGATGAGCAGAGAGTCCCAGGAGGGAGGTATTGGGGAAAAGGTGGTTGTTGAGACATGTAATATTTTTTATTTATTTATTTATTTATTTATTTATTTATATTGTTAAATCATAGCTGTGTACATTAGTGCAATCAAGGGGTACAATGTGCTAGTTTGATATACAATCTGAAATATTCTCATCAAATTGTTCAATGTAGCCTTCATGGCATTTTCTTAGTTACTGTATGTAGACATTTGTATTCTGCCTTTAGTAAGTTTCGCCTTAGAATGGGTGTCTTACAGGAGACATGTAATTTTGAACAACCTAAAAGGTAATAAATGTTAATTGTGTATGAAAAAGTTGAAATAATCATTTTATTTGTATAAATTTATGGCATACTAGCAAAATTTTGTAATATGCATATCTCGTGTAGTGGTGAAGCCAGGGTTTTTAGGTTATCCATCACCTAAATAATGTACATTGTACTCATTAAATAATTTTTCATCATCCACCCCAGCCCCTATATGTCCAGAATGAAAACACTGGGGTAAAAAGATGGCTGGGGAGTATGGATTTCTTTAAAATACAGACTGAACTGGAAATAGGGAATTCTAAATGTCTTTTAAAATAACTTTTTCCCTTAATTTTGGAAGGATTATCTAGAATCTGAGATTTATTTCTCAAAAAACCCTAACATAAAGCCAAATTTATTTCAAATTAATTTCATTTCCTTTTGTTTAATATAGGAAAAGATAAATTTCATATCTTCTTACCAAAAAATATTATTTTATGTAAAATGTGATCCTATTTTATGAAAATTGTTCCTCAGTCTATTTACCTAGACATGTATCCCTCTGTGTATATATACATAGAGCTGTCTGTAATCATGCTTGTCTAATACTATTCATTATATTTCTCAGCAGCGGAGTTGGAGTGACTTTTTAAAAAACTCTCATCTTTATAAATTTTTATAATGCTTGATTTTTACAATAGAATATGTCATATCCATAACAACAATAAAGAAGAAAGCTCCAATAAAGGAATCTTCCAAAACCTTGCATAATGTGTAATAGCCTCAGTTCCATCATTGCGTGCTTTCATTTTAGCAGGGAAAGGTCCAAAGTCAATTAGAAGCATGAGAGCTGGCTGTTTATCAAATTTACTTCTAGATCCTAAAGGCGTGGCATTTGATCTTGAGGCCATGGCCTCGTCTCTCTCTTGTTCTAATTCCCGTCCTTAGAATTGCAAGACCATGAATCACTACAGCCAATGTGCTTAGTAGAGTAGAAACAACTGCTTAGTCATTTCACTCTCAATAGCAATAGAATTAAGAGAGACACAGGTGCATACTATTTAAGAATACAAGTGCAAGAGCCTCCATAAGTTACTATTCTAATGGAGGTGAAGATAAGAATAAAGTCTTGGATAATCACATAGAAAAGTCAACCCCAGGAACGGATGAAAGAAAGAGTACAAACAGGGAAGGGAAATGATACCTCAGCACTATCTGCTCATTATTTAAACCTTCAGTCCTCTACCACATATTAATTGCTGAAAACCTGATGCAGTACCTGATGTTAAGTATGTAGTGTCAACAGCATGGACTTGTTTCTTGCCCACTTGGTGCTTCAATCTTTTAGGTATGAGCCTAACCAAGTAAGTCATTGAAAAACACAATACTTGCTATTACAAAAAAAAAAAAAAAAAAAAAAAAAAAAAAAATGAGAGGTCAGGGAAGGTCTGTCTGGGAAGAAGTGCTCATTACAGTTGAGAACTGTAGAGGGAGAAGGGACTCATGCAAAAATGGTGTTGTCCAGAGCTTTTCTTGCACAAAGTGCAGACACAATGTGAGAAGGGGGTTGGTAAATTCAGGGACCTGACAGAGCCAGAGTAGCTGGGATGTCTGTGAGGAAGGGGACCGGTGACTTGTGAATTAGTGGCTGAAGACAATTCAGACCAGCAGTAGCACTCAGAGTCAACTGTGGGCTGCACGGCTTTAGGGAGCAGACCTGAGTTCTGTCTTCAAGGCTGTAATAATAGAAGACATTTCCTTGAAGGTTGCTTTGGTGAACTGAGTGGTGATCTGCCAGAAGATGTGTTCATTGGAATCTGTGAATGTGGCCTTATTTGGAAAAGTGTCTTTGCAGATGTATTTAAGTTAAAGACCATAAGAAGAGATCATCCTAGATTAGGGCAGGCCCATATTCAAGATTAAGTATCCTAGAAGGAAAGAGACTCGCCGAGAAGGGCACCTGATGACAGAAATAGACATGAAAGTTATACTGCTACCGCCAAGGAACACCCGAGGTCGCCAGCGGCTGGAAGAGGGAAAGAAGGGGGCTTCAGAGGCATTATTATCCTGCAGACACTTTGATTTTGGAGTTCTGGAATTCAAAACTGGGAGAAAATAAGTTTTTTCTAGTTTAATCCACCCAGTTTGTGTTAATTTGTTGTGGCAGCCCTAGACAAATAATAGAGTTGTCAATGTTTCCAGCTATTTTCCTTTTTCAAATTCTTTCTCAGAATGACTTGGACACAGAAGGTGGTAAAAGATGGAAGGGGAGAAAAGACAAGGACCCCTAGAAACAAAAACTCTGCTCAAGTCCACCCACCCTTCAAGGGCGCACTAGCATTATCCAGAGGGCACGGCCCAAGGCCACCAAACTCCGCTTATAAAAACTTCTTGCCCTGAGCATTTCAAAGAGATTGGCCAGTCTCTGCTTCCTGTAGATCAGTGTTTCTCAACCTTCCTAATGCCATGACCCTTTAATATAGTTCCTGTGGGTCGCAACCTACAGGTTGAGAGCCACTGCTATAGATGTTTGTCTTTTTAAAGATAATCTCTTTTTAATACTCTGGGACTCTCTTATACCCTTTCAGCCATCATTTAAACAATTCACATCAAATCTCTCAGGAAAATGACCTTTGCATTTGCATTTTTCTTTTGGTCTAGACACTTTCCCATCTCCATATTTGATCCCACACTTCCAGACTCAGAAGAAAGGATTTCAGCTTCAGGATCTTAGGGCAAGGTTTTCAACTCTCATCCATCTTGGGGGCATCTACCTCCTCAAGAAACAGAAATCCCCATTCATGCAGCCATGAACATTCTCCTTCAACTCTCCTCATTCCTGCTGACTGGGTTCAAAGCTTGATGGTTCCAGGGAGCCCAGCAAGGAGAACTTCTCTATGTAGAGACATAAAATGGTCTCTGGGCTCATATTCCAGTTTCCTAGGGAAGTTGCAAATCACTCAGGGCAGGACAGTCTTTTAGAGAGTATAGGGGAGCGTTGAATGTGTAGAAAGCCCCTTGATGCAGTTAAGAATGCAGCAAGAAGGAGCCTTGCCCAGAATGGGGCTGCACACAAGATCAAGGGTGGAGTGAGCAAAGGACAGCACTGAACCAGGAAGAAGGAGCCAGACAGCAGACAGTGTGAAGCCAGGACTCCAGTCGGGGAGACCAGGAGCAAGGGAAACAAGACACATGCAGCAGAACGGGATCTACAGACAGCACCAAGGAGGACTTGCCCACCCTGAGTCCTCAGTGCCTGCCCCTGTGCCAGGTGTTAAGCCAGTTAGATTGTAGTCAGCAGAGCGGAGGCCCAGAAAAGCCTGGATTCCACTCTCCTCACTGGGTCATTGGCATGTGTGCCAAGTGACAGTGGCTTGCCCACCTGCCTTCTCTGTGTGTCAAACCTTGTCCAGAGCAAATGTAAGAGGCTTAAATTGAATGGAAGCCTAATGACCATGTAGTAAAATCTAAACACACTTAGTTTTCCTCAGAAATGTTTGGACTAGCCTCTAGTTGGAGTTATAGAACACCACCAACCCAAGCTCCATCAAAGAGAATATTCTAAGATTGTTTCCTTTTCTTTCAGTATTTCAGAAGCTCCCAAACTTGGCTGCTTATCAGAATTGTCTGGAGGACTTCTTAAATTACAGATGTCCAAGCCTTACCCTTTTTTGATACTTGCAATTAAGGCCTAGAAATTTACATTTCATCATATATTCCCTAGGTATTCTGATGAGCTCATCATGTTGGGTACTGGGTTTTGGGAACCACTGTCTCTTCTGGCATAGCTTCAGGAGCAAGACACTGCTTCACGCCCATCTCCTGTCCTTGTGGGACATGGAAAGCATCACAAATCCTTTTGAGCCCCAACTGAATTAGGACATACATACCGGAAGTTTAGCAGGTGCTGTGGGGGAGGACCTAGAAGGAAAAAGCACACAGTGTAAGGAACAGTGAAGCTGAGCATCGAAAGATACATATGCGCTTGGCTGGCACAGTGAAGCAGGAGCCCAAGAACTTCCCAAACAAGAAATATTTACAAAGGGCTGTGGGGAAAGGTGGAGGACAGGGCGATGAAGGTGGAAGGAGGGGGAGCCTGCTCTGCTCCTTTCCACTTTACCAAGGCATCTACTCTGTGCAAGATGCTTTTCTATAGGACATTTTGCTAAACCCTCACAGCAATCTTGTGAGGTAGCCCCACTTTGTACACATTCTCACCAGGGTTGAGTAATGTCTCTATCCATTGGTGTTGCTATAAAGGAATGTCTGAGGCCAGGTCATTTATAAAGAAAACAAGTTTGTTTGTCTCATGGTTCTGTAGACTGCTTCCACTCATGGCAGAAGGCAAAGGGGGACCAGTGCATTCAGTGGTCACACGGCAAGAGAGGAGGCAAAGAGAGCAAGAGGGAGGTGCTGGGTCCTTGAGGGAACTAATAAAGTGAGAACTCACTTATTACCAAACCATTCAGGAGCAATCCCCCCCATGACCCACCACCAACTTTGGGGACAAAATTTCAACATGAGCGTGGTAGCATCAAACAAACCAAACTGTAGGAGCAAGTTGACCATTACCACACAAGCTTTTTGCTTCTGTTGTGTATATGATGCCTACTAAAACTGTCTGCCTCAGGTAGGTACAATTTCAGTAACCAGTGCTGATCATGTGGTCAGAAGTAGACTAGTCCTTTCAGGTTGCCTGCAGTAATTATTAAATGCCAATGCTGTGTTGTCTCAGAAGGCAAGATTACAAGAGAAACATTTGTAGGGACAGTTACTTATTTATAAACATACCCAAGGGAAATTTCGAAAGCTTATCTCTATTTAGAAGCAATTGCAGCATGGAAGGGAAAAATCCCCAGTGGTATTTGGATTCATTTCCTGGTTTGAGATCCTCCCTCTGGCTGGAGTCAGAGTCCCGGTACAAATCCTTAGAAAAGTGGCGTATACGAGGTCCTACAAACTCAACTGACAACACTGAATGGGCTCTTTTATGGAATGACATGCTTTTCTTTCAAAAAAATAAAAGTTTCTGTCTTTATATTGCCTAATATAAAATGGGCACAGCAGGACCAGCCAAAATATAATCTTAAAGAGCTCCACTCCCCTGTTTCCACAGTAACCTGTCCATACCTTCCAAAGAGTAAGCAGCACAGCCATGACCACTGGTTTACCCACCTGTCTGACACATATCAAGCTCTCAGTGATTCTTTCTACTTTTTTCTTTGCTATTGACAATGATATATAATGAATAAACGATTGTGTGTTAATTGTGACTTTATTTCTAAAGATAGCACTTTAAGCAGGTTCCTCTTTGATGGTACAGAGTTATCCTTGTGAAGTGGCTTCCCACCCAGGAACAGCATTACCTGACCTGACCTCCTCCATCAAGGGGGTGAAGAGAAGGTTAGGTAAATAGTTAGGTGAAGAGAAGGAAAATGGAAGTCATAAAAGGCTACCTTAAGCTTTTTCTCACCTGGATGCAAAGAATGAAGAAGACATCAGGGGTCCCTGAATCCCAAATAGCAGAGAGCTACCCCCCCCCCCCAAAGGAAACATCTACCACAGATCATTATGCACAAAAGAAATCAACTTCTTTTCTACTGGGGGTCTATTTGTGAAGGCAGCCTGGCTTCCTCAAACCCATTAACAATAGGAACATGTGTTACAGGTTCAATCTGTTACAAACAGTATGTGCTCATATACCAAGAAGGGCTCATCTCCATAGGATGCCATCACCCTGCTGGAATTTTAGCCCACAATTCTGAATATTGACATCAATGTGACTCAAAAGTCTGAACCATGGGAATCAGTTTGAATTTCATTTCACCCATGTGCAGGAGAAAACCACTGAAGTGTCTTAAGCAGGGATGTGATGTGATTTGGTTTGCATTTTAGAATGAACACAAGTGCTAGACCAAAATCAGAGAGTAGATTGAGTGCTGTCACTGGGGTCTAAGGGCCCTGGCAGTGTAGACAAAAGAGGGGGAAGGTATTCAAAAGTCCAGAAAAGGGAAGGGATGAAGGGCACTCAATAAACTCATGTGAAACATTACAGAGACAGGTAGAGACAGAAGAGCCCCCGGGACACCAGAGAAAGCATCCAAGGAAACACAAAGAAACCACAAAGATGTTTTGCGCAAGGAGGGGAGCCAAGGAGAGATTTGTCAGCAGTAGATTGTAAAAAGAGTCTGATAATTTTGAAGGGCAAATGAACTAAGTGCAAAAAGGTTCCCATGGGATTCAATAAATGAGTGGTGGGGGCAGAGCAGGGGTGGCTCTTCCACATCATTGCCACAGGTTGAAGAGAGGATATAGCATGAATACTGGAGAGAGGATATTGCAAAAACTCTTGAGGCACCTTGGCTGTGGCAGGAGGTAAAGCTAGAGAGGCAGAGAAAAACAAATTTGAAGGCGTTATTTTGTCGGTCTGTTTTTAAATACCAAGAGATTGTACAAAAGCTATTGAGAAGGAGCATGCAGAAAGAGAGAGAGTGATCCATGGAGCAGGTCCCTGTGACAGCTGTAGCGGGTATTGGCCAGAGTGGGCAGAGAAACCAGCTGTTGGCAGGATGAAGACCTTCTTTCATGTAAAAAATGAGATTGAAAAAGAGGGAGTACAGATGGCAGTAATTTATGTTGAACAGATTAAATGTGAATGGATAATGGGAGGAAGAAATGTATGCTATCAGCAGAAGAGGATAGAGAAAACATCTATTAAGCTTATTAGAATTTCTGTTGGTTGAATGAAAACAAAATGCCCTACCTAACGGTGCCTTAGAGGAAGTATTACCCTGAAAATAGACGAGGCAGAATCTAGAGAAAAATTTCAAAAAATTGCTTGACTGTATAATCTAGTGGTTCAACACATGGCTTTTGGAATCAGAGAAACATGGTTTTGCTCTCCAGTTTCACTCAGTAATAGTGTATAATCTTGTACAATTTGCATGTTCATTCTAAGGCATCAATTCCTAATGCACGAAGTGGAGTTATATACACAAAATAATGACTATCTGGGGTAGCACATTATTAGTTCTGAGAGTACTTTTGGTATAATCATTATTATCTGTCAAAAGAGCTCATGAAACTATGATTACATAATAAGCACAGAAATGCAGGGAATACAGGTAGTGATGGAGAGACAAATGGAGCAGTCTTCCACAATATTCAGAAAATGGACAGAAATTTAAACAATAAGAAAGCCAATGGATATGGAAGACACATAGGAGTAATTGATATTCCAGAATAAAGCTATTCCAGAATGGAAGCTATAATCACAGATATATGTGCATTGTTCTGCTCTGTCTACTGGTTTTCACAATGTACCCCCATATATTTATGTATAAACCACCCACTTTTGCTATGCAAAGCTTAATTTGTTATAAAACTGATCCCCAAATACATTTCAACTATCACTTGTCATTAACAGGGACCAAAAAATAATCAATAAAAATTGACACAAATGGCAAGCGACACTATTGACACTATGTTATTAGCATTCATTATTTGAGAAATTTTAAAAAATATAATTGCATAATGACAGAGATTATCATTATCTACATCATGTAATTATTGATCCTGATATTTATAGCATAGCTTAAAGGTAAAACTTTCCTTTCCATTAATAGAAGTGTAGCCATTTTTACATTATGCTAGGGATAAATTAAGTGTGTATGTGTTTTTCCCACTAGCTAAAACTTTGGGCCTATTTCACTGTGTGGTGGGGCTGATTATGTCAGAGTTCCCTGCTGACCTCCAGACACGGCACGTAAATGAAATGGCTCTATATAGCACAGACAAAATCAGTGACAACAAATTCATGCTAGAAGATATCTTGGCAATTTTTCCAATTACATAGATAAAAGAAAATCTTCAAATGTCAAATTTTAAGAGGATGATAATATAAGTCAAATTTTTCCCCAACTACCACCTCTAGGTTGAGCAATCAGACAATGTAGACAGATCGAGAATATGACAGCCTCATTGCTGATAAAGCTAGCGGGAAGCAGAGCACAGCAGGTGCATGGGGACATCCTAGCCAATCTACTTCGCTCAATGCTGCTCTTGAAATAAAGTCTTGAGCAGAGCTAGACTACCTCACAATTCGCTCAACAGCAGGCTTATACACAGCAGAGGACAAGGAGATGGAAAGTTTCAGTGGAAAGGTGTCACGCTTTTGGGCTTGAGTGCTATCTCTGCTGCAGAGCAGCCCAGACTTCTTACATGGCCACTCAGACAAGGAAGCAGACATTGCCAGTCCTGCTCAGGGATAACCCCTAAGCTGGCACAACATTACTTCTACCATGTTCTACTGGTCAAAGCATTCAGGCCACCCCAGATTAAAGTGGGTAGAAGAATAGATTCCACAGCCCAGTGAAGGATTGGCACATATGTACAGACAGAGAAGGAATCCATAGTAGCACCCTAACCCTAACCCTAACCCAACCCTAACCCTAACCCTGATCAGAGTGCTTCACAGTCATCTTTACTTTTCAATTTCAAGTCTACACATATGTTATGCAGGATATGTTAGGCAATGTTGTTCTGGGCTCTGAGGGTGGAAGAAGGACATCCCTGGCTTGCACAGTTTAATAGAATTCCCCCCCAGTTATGGATTTTTATTGCTCTCCAACTCAGATAATGATATGCGAAGCTTGTTATGCTCTGGCTATTCAATGAAAAATGGGTCTCGTGAAAGGTGAATCAGTAGAGCCTGAAGATTTTATTTGTAACAAGGGCCTCGTATTCTTAATGTTTAAAATAATCTCTTGAGTATAAAAAGCTATAGGAAAACTCTCTTAATATATGTTACATTTTCTGTTTCTACATTTTAAAAAGCGTCTTCTCATACATTATTTCATTTGACTTATAACAGTCCTAGGAGAGCAATAGATACAAAAGTGTTGGGCCTCAATGAAAACTTAAAGCTTCTTCCTTTAAAATAAAATGTCTTGTTTAGTGGTAAAAATAATATATGTTCTTGTAAGAAATCTAGACAAACAAAAAGATTTAGAATTTAAAAAAATTCTCTGTAGAAGTACATCATAAAGATCAACATTGTTACCCTTGTGGTTTAACTTCCAACATACTCTAATCTTTTCCCCTTAGTTACCAGCAATAAAAAGATCTTAAAACCTACCAACATCACATACACAGTTTACAATGTAATCATACCATAAAACAACTATATATAGTTTTCTTTGCCCTGTCATTAAACACTGTTCAAAACATAATTAGAAAATAATATTTTAATCTGACTATATAAATGGATACATTAAAGGATATTTAGAACGTACAGAGAAGTAATAAGAAGTTAATTTTAAAAATTCTTAGGCCACATACCGTGGCTCATGCCTGTAATCCCTGCACTGTGGGAGACTAAGGCAGAAGGATTGCTTAAGGTCAGGAGTTCAAGACTGACCTGAAGAAGAGCAAGACCCCATTTCTACTAAAAACAGAAAAAAAAATTAGTTGAATATTGGGGCAGGTACCCGTATCCCAGCTATTCAGAAAACTGAAGCAGGAGGATCTTTTGAACTCAGGAGTTTTACATTACTGTGAGCTAGGCTGACTTCCTGGCACTGTAGCCTGGGCAACAAAGTAAGATTCTGCCTCAAACAAAAAAAAAAACAAACTTTTTTTAATTCTCTGTGTACTTCTACCCACAGGCAACAATTGCTTTATTGTTGTATTTCTTTCCAAAAATATTTTATATAATACAGACAAAGGGATTGAAAATAGCATATACATAATCTCTTTCTCTCACTGTATATAGACACTCTACATATACATACTTACTATAAATAATTTACTCAGCATATATGTATATCTATGTACTCATATTTATTTACAAAATTATAATCATAGTGTAAGCTATTTTACAACCTTCACTTCACTTTATTAAACAACATATGGTGAGTATTTTCCCATGTTTGCCTTCTACGATATCATTCCATCCAAGTTATTATGAAGATTTTCAAATATTCAGAAAAGTGTAAAGAGCTATACGTTGTACACCCATATATCCACAACAGATTCTACAATTGTTGACACCAATTCTCAATTCTTATTGCTCTTTGGCTGGGAGTCATTCCTGGAACTCTATCTCTGGCACTTCAACCTGCTGGGCATTGAAGATGGGTGGGTGCAATGCACACTCTTGCAGATAGCAGACACTCTCGGGCAGTACAGGTCTGGAGTAGATAAGGTTGTGGGTTGTACACACAATCTGGGTATGCACTGACAGGGTAGGCTGTAGAAAGAGATTGGCTATAGTAAATGGCCACAGGTCAATACTCTACTATTCATCATACTGCAAAGAAATTGCTTTTGTTCTTGAGAAGGAAGTGGATTGACTTTTTAGCCTTCATGCACCTAATCTAAAACCTCAACTACCCTTGCTAAATGAGAATACTTTTATCCACTAGAATAGCACAGACATTTGTAGCAAATAAACACACAGGCCACAACAAATCCAGAAGTTTGGGGGGGGAAATACAGTACTCAAATTCCATATGAAACTATCTCAGATGGTAAGATTCCACTCACTGTCACTGAGCAATAAAACCTGCTTGACCTTGATCTCTATGTCTTCACTTATCCTTCTCCAGGAGGTATGATGAAGTGGAGAAGAGCTTTGGACTACTTCTTAAGAAAAGCAAGTTATAATAGTGAACACTTTCTAAAATCACCTTAAACAATACTGTACTTGACACTATTTCATTTGCAACTCTGTAAGGGATTGGAAAATATTGCTCAACTCCATGTTTGAGAACAAGATTAGAGCCTCAGATATTCAAACCTAGGTCTTCCGCCCCTCACTCACTGTTCCTTCCACTCTCCCACTCTTATCTCTCTCCTCAAGAGCAAAGAGAAATGCAATCAAGATGAAAGGCTGAATGAAGTAACAGGCAAAACAACTTTATTGAGAAACCACAAGTTTGACAGCTTTCCTCATTCCACAATATGGTGTCTATAAAATGTGCGATGCCTTCAAGGAATTTAAGAAACTCATTCTTCCCTTTTATCCTTGTGCAACTCCCTGCAAATTGAAAGCTATGCTGACAAAATGATTAAAGGGAGCAGTGTGCTTGCTTTCAAGGTCCCTTAACTCTCATTCTGCTAAAATGAAATTATGAGGTAACTGCCCACCTGAGAAACTTCACACAAAATAATGGGGCAGGACTCATTAATCAGGAGAGCATTGTTTACCCCTGTCTGCTCTTGGCTCTCTGAGGACCATCCCCTCAGTTTTAGGGTCATGGGGGAAACTTCAATAACGTGTGTCATAAAAAGAAAAAATCACTGCATTGAAGTAAAGTCAAGGAGTTCTGTCCAACTAATATGAAGTGATTTTTTTTTTCTCCCAAAAGCACTGAGGTGAAAGGAAAGGAATAAATCGGAGAATTTCCAAAGAGCTATCTTTCTCTTACACAAGACAGTTAGTCTGAGTTCCTGATCTGCACTCAGAGGACATTGGTGTAGCCCTGCATGTAGAGGTCCACCGACTTCCAGAAAAATGTTCTTCAAGAAGAACCAGAAATGTTTCCATATCTGGCTCAAATAAATTTTGATTCATTTTCCTTTAACTAATAATGTACATGTTATCGGTACAGTGGTGAACCATCTTAACTTGGATATTTAATTGACTTTTGAAAGATGAAAAGCTTACATCTGAGCCTTTAACACTCAGCAATTATTCCTTCCAGCAAGAAAAAAACTACAGAGGCTGACAGAATGGTAGAAATTCTAAAAAAGCAAACCTTCTGCCAAATGAAGTAAACACAGAAATTCAAATCTCTGTATATTTTTAAAAATACTATCCTAATAAAGTTAGATTCCACTGTTTATTTCCCTTGATCTTAATTAGGCAAACCCTTGATACTCTCAGGACTCTCTGATCATCAAAGAACAAAATCTCAGGAATTCAGCTATCTTGCCCACAGGAAGCTCTGCAGCAAATCAAGGTAAGCAATTGGGTTTATTTTCTTCAGATCAAACAGAAACACCTACCAAATTTTCTACTTTATTGAGTTCTAGGATTCTTTTTAAATCTATAAAATCAAGCCCCTTATCTGCCTGAATTCCTAGTCAACATGGAAATCTGACTCACCTAAAGAATTATGAGGTTCATAATTTGGATTAGAGTGCTCTCTTTCTTGTAAAGGGTTACGAGCAGATTGGGAAGCATAGACTATAGCAGAAACTGGATGCAGGTGTTTTTTGAGGTAGGGAAGGGTAGAACAAGAGTTTTTGCCAAACGAGTTGGCTAAGTATACATATTTAACAGATTATAGGAAGAGCTATGAATATTCATGATGGGGGGGGACACACATGCATAGGAAGCAAACCTGAATTTTACATGCAGCTCATGTTCACTTTGTTGTGGAGACTTGACATTTAAATGTATTACAATTAGGCTGTAAATGTCAAAAGGTGAAACAGAGGACACAGAGGCATCTGTGCACAGCCTCTGTAAACTGGCCAAAATCAGTCCAGTGGTCTCTTATCAGGAAGGAGTGGTGGTCAGCTGTTATGTAAATCAGTAGTCCCAGTCTTTTTAAAGAGCTGGTGTCTGGGGGCAGGCGGGTGTATGTAAACTTACACAAAGGTCATGTAAGTTACACGGCTGAAGAAAGAATCTGATATGTTCAATTTTGCAGAAAGAAACATTTCATTGAGATTTATGGACAAGAGCTGTGGATCCCTATGCCATTGCCTTTAAGACTCAGGTGTATATATCCAGGGAAGGAGTGTGTGGGACAATTGAAATCCTCTCCGGGAAAAGGCAAGGATGCTATATGAATCTGCCTAAAGGCAAAATTATCAAGGTTAAGGTTGTTTTAACCAAAAGGTAACTGCAGATCAAATAGAAATCTAGAGGCATTCCTGAAATACAGGTTAATCAGAAGTTAATATAGCAGATTATTAGTCAAGATGGAGTAGTTCTAGCCCCTACAGCTGGTTTGTTTCCAACTTTTAGGGAAGAAAGACATGGTAGCTAATGCCTATAATCCTAGCACTCTGGGAGGCTGAGTTGGGGAGGATTGCTTGAGCTCAGGAGTTCAAGACCAGCCTGAGCAAGAGCAAGACCCTGTCACTAAAATTAACTGTATGCTATGGCAGGCACCTATAGTCCCAGCTACTGAGGAGGCTGAGGCAAGAGGATTGCTTGAGCCCAGGAGTTTGAGGTTGCTGTGAGCTAGGCTGATATGCACTCTAGCCTGAGTGAGGGAGTGGGATTCTGTTGTGAAGGGAAGGGAAGGAGACCGGAGGGGAGGGGAAGGGAGGCAAAGTAAGAGGAGAGGAGGGGAGGGAAAATGGTGGTTAGTGAGAGCAGTATAAAACAAGATGTGTTGACCTGCCTGTCCAATCATGACCAGGAACTCAGTTTTTAAGGTTTCTCTGGTATCCATTTGACCAAGAAGGGGTCCGTTCATTCAGTTGAGGGTTCAGGATTTCATTGTTATTTTTCAAGATAAAATCCAGTAATATTTCATGACCCTGTATGGTCAAAGAATTGTGTTTTCTCACCTGTAAAATGACTCTGTTGTTTCAATGTGTTCTGTTTCCTTTTTGACTGCTGCTGCCATAACCTTCCCTTCTCATGTTGCTGGCCACATCTTTATTTTAGTAACAGCTTGTGATGCTGACAATAAGTGGTTTTCAATTAGTTCTGGTGAGTCACATAAAGTCAGAGTGAGAGAAAAAACTGAAGATTACCCAGTCAAACCATTTTTCTTTTTGTTAATTAAGATGCTAAGCTTCAGAAAATTAAGTAATTTATCTAAGAAATCACTGCTTGTTTTTGACAGAAACTCTATGCTGATCTCTAACCCAACACTGCACTCTTCCCTCACACACCATGGGTTCAAAATATTTGTGGTCCCTGGACTCTTTCAGCTGATTAAATATTTTGAGGAAGGCCATATATAAAGAGGATATATTCAAAGCAGAGGTGGGTACTGGATACCAACCTGGTGATAGCCATACAAATGGCTAATAAGCACATGAAAATACATTCAACATCAATAATCATTTAGGAAATGGAAATCAAAACTACATTGAGATACTGCCTTACACCCATCAGAATGGCTACTCTCAAAAACCCAGAAAATAACAGGGGTTTCCCAGGACATGGAGAAATTGGAACCTTTAGAAGTGTAAAAAAATACAGCCACTGTGAAAAACAGAATGGTGGTTCTGCAAGCAATCCAAAATATATCGATTACCTTAAGATCCAGCAATTTCACCTCTGGACATACACTCCCCCAAATTGAATGAAAAGTCCTGATGACATATTTGTACACCCATGTTTATAGTGGCATTATTCACAATAGCTATATAAAGTAATCCAAGGATACATCGATGGATGAAGGAATAAATAAAATATGGTATATACATATATACAATGGAATATTATGTAGCCTTAAAAAATGAAGGAAATTCGAAGGCACCACAATATGGTAAACCTTGAGGATGCATTATGCTAAGGGAACTAAAACAGTCACAAAAATATAAACTGTATATTAGATTAGGTACTTAGAGTAGTCAAAATCTCAGAAACAGAAAGTAAAATGAGGGCTTTCAGAGGCTGAGGAAAGAGGGGAATGGGGAGTTTGTGTTTAATAGCTATAGAGTTTCAGTCTTACAAGACAAACACAATTATGGAGATGGGTGCTGGTGATGATTGCAGAACATTAGAAATGTTTTTAATAATACTGAACTGTATACTCGAAAATAGTTAAGGTGGGAAATTTTATGTTATATGTATTTTACCACAATAAAAATTGCAAAAAAATAAAAATAAATAAAAACAGAGATGTATCAGTCACAACTATAGGATCACACTAATGCATACTGACTAGTCACCAGTACTGTCTTGAAGGGGGCTTCTTGGAACAATCTATAAATCAGCATACTTTACTTTGTTAGCAAAACTTAAAGGGTAAAAACTATCTATTCTCTATTTTATCATTTAGAAAGTTCTGGAAATTTGAATTTACAACATTTTCTGTCAGAGGGCTCATGTCTAATCACTGATTAATTGCACTGTCAACTGTCTTTGAAAGAAACTACATAAAAATACAGAGCTATATTCAATGTCTTCAACTAAGCAGAATAGACTCCATGTGAAGAAAAGTCCTTACTACAATTTCACAGAAGTCCTTGCTACATTTCCTGGGAAAGCAGGAAATGCCAGAAATCCGTAATAAATGGCAGGTATTTGAACAAAAACTGAAGTTTGAAGTGTGTGACTATGTCTGTGTATGTAAGTAGAGATATTTCTTAGAAGTATTATACTTATAAAAATATTTAAAAGACACATGTACACACACAAATCCCAAGATACCCCTCCATCACTTGGCAGATGGAAAGAGTCAAGAAGCTGAATCAATGTTATTTTCAAATCAAAACTCTACTTGCTCTTAGTAGCGAATGCAAATAAGGAAAAAAATAGCCAAACATCTGGAAAATGATGATTAAATAAATTTAAAAGGTTAATGTTCCTCCTTGTGCATTTTCTGAGTCCTGCCCTGGGATGTTCACCCCATTGCCTCTATACCCTGAAGACAATGTCAGTGGGAATGTCTGACCTTTCTCTTTGCTGTGGTTTGCATGTGTGCACCTCCTCTAAAACTTGTATGTTGGAACCTAATACCCAATAAGAGTGTATCAAGAGGTGGTGGGGGGAATCTTTGGGGCTGTGATTAAGACATAGGCATTTCACCCTCATGAATGGAATTAATGTCCTTATAAAAGCGGCCCAAGGGAGAATTCTAGTCCCTTTTGCCCTTCTTTCTTCAGCTTTTTGAGGACACAGCATTCACCCCTTCCACCTTGTGAAAACACATCAATTAGGCACTGTCTTGGAAGCAGAGAGTGAGCCTTCAGCACACTGAATCAGCTAGTTGCCTTGATCTGGGACTTCCTAGCTGGTGGAAGTATAAAAAACAAATTTCTGTTGTTTATAAATTTCCAAGTCTAAGATATTTTATTATGGCAGAAGAAACAGAATAATGTACTCTTCAAATTCAGTTTATGATGCACAGTACAAAGTATGAAGCCACAAGTAGAATGTTAGAGATTCGGACCCTGTTGGATCATGTAATTTTCCTGGCTCTAGAAAACTATTAACCTTCAAGAGTTTTGGTTTCCTTATCTGTTAAATGTAATGAAAAATTGTTTTTACTCACTTTGTTGCTAAATATAATATCTTGGAATTTGATCTTTACAGCTGCTATTAATATTTTTCTGAGATGGCTCAGTGCCCGTAGCACAATGGTTAAAGCCCCGGCCACACGCACCAAGGCTGGCAGCCACCAGCCCAGGCCTGCTAAACAACAATGACAACCACAACAAAAACAAAAAAATATCCAGGCATTGTGGCAGGTACCTGTAGGCCCAGCTGCTTGGGAGGCTGAGGCAAGGGAATCGCGTAAGCCCAAGAGTTTGAGGTTGCTGTGAACTCTGATGCCACAGCACTCTACTGAGGGTGACATAGTGAGACTCCGTCTCAAAAAAAAAAAAAAATTTTTTTTTCTGAAAGACATGGAAATGGCTAGAGGTTGTCTGTGGTCCCAAGCGCTACTTATTTTTCTAGAGCCCACAAAGTATTAGAGCCACATTCATAATGTGACTCAGGAGCAGTTTTCAAATCCCCTTCACAACTGAGGGGCTTACTAGGAGCTATCACATTGTATTCTGGAGTGACATCATATGTTTATGCATTTTGTATAAAACTACACAGTCAAGAAAGAGTCAAATATCATTGTTTTTTTTCTCATTGTTTCTTGTGAGCATAAATAAAAAGAAAATTCTCAGAGATATAAAATAGATCTCCCACCAAAATTAGTTGTGTCATTTTTTTTTTAAAGATAGTTTATTTAAAACATTTACGCAGCACTTACTACATATGGGGAATATTTTTAAAACCACTTTAAGTATTAACTTATTTAAAGCCCAACTCTAAGAGGTAAAACATCCTCTTTAACAGATGAGAAACCTCAGACACATAGAAGTGTTAATAATTTTCCCAAGGTCACATAGTTCATAGGTAATAGGGTTAACATTCAAACTCAGACATCTCACGCCGAAGTTCCTGTTCTTACTTGTTATATTATGCTCCATCACTGAAAGTAAAATATTCTTTTTTAAAAGTTCCTTGACATTGTATTAACTGAAAACTGGAGTTATGAGCCTCAAACAATGTACTTGGGGAGCCAATAAGCAAAAGGTAGAATGATTTTCCTAATCTCCTTTTGACTGCTGGAATTGTGTAAGTACTTAATCCTCTTCATGTTGAGTATTAATCTTTAGCAAGTGGGTGCCTCCTGAAAATCCTACAGGACGAACTAAAGTGGGCTGTACAAACAAAAGCTGTACTTTAATTGTGCTCTCTGGATTAGCAGGATAGTGAATGAGCAGGTCTGGGGCTACAATATAGTCCCTTTCCAATAGTTTTCTTTCTACTAGGTTTTCTCTAACTTTTCAGAGGCTATTTAGGCAAAACCTACACTCAAAATTATGCAAAAAAGGTTGCAATGGCTGTTGTTTAAGGATGGTCCCTTTTCTTTTTTATTTATTTATTTATTATTTATTTATTTATTATTTATTTATTTATTTATTTATTTATTATAGATAAAAATATGCACCATAGATTTGGCCCAACCCATCACCCTCCCTCCACCCAAACCTCCCCCCTCCCTTCCCCTTCCTTGGTCCTTTCCTCATAGTCTTGTGGTATAGTTGGGTTATAGCCTTCATGTGAAAGC